>BQNB010001259.1:0-94401 GCA_026074375.1 Tanacetum coccineum
GGTAAAACGTTTAGTTTATCTTGGTTAATTGATCACACTTGTATAATTACAATGGTTATAGGCTAATGCCCTTGGGTATTAGCCATCCTAATGAAGATTTAATGTTTGGTTTGTTGAATCTCGATTGCTTAATTTATCATTGATTGTTTAATTATGTTTATCACCTAATACTTGTCTATGTACTTGAATATGCAACATATCATTCAACTGGGTCTAGTGATACTGACCAAGTTATCTAGATACCAGGATAGCTCTCCATATCGTGTTTTATATATCTGGACCAATAGGATCACAAATAATGTTCTATCCTTGCCTTTAGATTAGTGAGCTTAGTTGGCTTGGCAAGTGACCCTTGGATCAACAAGTACATTCTTAATCATTGATAAAGACTTGAACAGTGAACTACCAGTATATAAAATACCGTCAAGCAGTAAGTGGGTAAAGTCCCGACAGGCTAGGGTTTAACAAGATCACCATTGCTTTAATCATTAAGATAGATTATAATTAAACTAAAAGGATGCTTTATGCGAATGCGTTAATTGTGACAGGATTCAGCGTGTCTAGGTCTTAGGATGATGTCTCGCCTAAGTCTTCAGAATGATATGCCGCCTCAAGATAAGAAGTCATTGCACTAAACAAACAAACCAGCATTTAATCGGATTTAATATGGCTAATATAGTTTTCTATCATTTGGCTTGTACCGCTCTTTTATCTTTTGATTTTCTTCTTACGTGATTATTGTGTATTGAATTGATTATAGTCACTATAAAAACCTGTGCCAGTCTCTTAGGCTGAAACCCCCCTTTATCATTAGAACTAGGTTTAGTATAGGTTTAACAAGTAATTAGAATTCACTAGTCTAATTAGATTAATTAAAGTACTAATAGAATATAAGATTAACGACCTCGCTCTTAGTGTTTAACACCCTACTTACCACGAAACTCCATCTGATCGGGTACACTACCCGTTAAAGTGTTAGTTTAGGTATAGTCGGCTAAATATAAATTTAAAACTTGGTAATAAATAAATATAACCTACACGACATCACATCAACAACGTCCTCGTTGTATAGATAAAACAATTAAAGAAATTAGGAAATAGAATTAGAACGAGGAACTCCCCTGATATTTTGCTTGGGATGATTCTCCAATTTGAGTTCTTGAGCAAAGTTGTGTTGAAGAGGCGTCAGAATGCCCGTATGAATTCAACACACGTCTTTTTCAGAGTATACCATCACCAATTCTTCGATTTTGTTACAACAAGGTCTTGCATAAAAAATTAGAAGACAAAGCGTGCAATTCCTATCTTAGTTTTACAATGGTTACAATGCAGAAAATTAAACACACATGCTGTACAGGTAGTCAATACGCCGTATCCTAAACCTATGGATACGCCATATTGCATCTTGTAAAAACAAATGTTTTAAAGATTGCAAGAATTTTAATGCAGAATTTAAAGACTGATAACATCAAGACATGTCGATACGACGTATCCATAGAGGTTCGATACGTCGTATTAAATGTTTGGGAAGACAGACTCGACAAACAATTATAATTACAAGCGACAAACAATTAAAAACAGCCGGGTTGTCTCCCGATAAGCACTTTTCTTTCAGTTAGTCTTTAAGTTAGACTTTTTCTTCTCAGATCCATTCTTGTTATGGATATGGTCCTTGAGTCTGTAATTAATGAGCTAAATTGCTGAACTTACTGCTAGGTTTGGTTTTATCATGCACAATCAAATCATAAAAATAATCACATCATGATATAGATACGTCAAAAGGTAACATGTTTTAAATTTAGATACATCACGATATAAATAAGTGTATATAAGATCAAAAGTAAGGGAGAGAGTAATCATGGATCTGGCTGTGGAGCTGAGGTGCTAGCGTCGTCGGTCCTACATCTGGTATGTCTCTGGTAGGGAAACCATGAGCTACCCACGAGAGTGCTTTTGAAGGCCTGGTAGGTGCGATCCCTAGCATCCATTAGCTGAGTCATGCTACTGACCATCCAGGTAGCGAACCTACCCTGATCAGTGATTGATTTGTCAACATCTCCATGCAGTCCCACAATGCTCCATCGTAACTCGTGTACCTCCTCCTCGAGCCTTGCAATTCTCTAAGGCATAGTATTGGGGCAGCATGTAGTAACCGATGTGCCTGCATAGGTGCTGGATTTGCCAGAGCACCCTCATCAACTGCAGGAGCATCCTTAGCGGCCTTAGGGGCACCAGCTACAACATCCGGCTGCCTCTCTAGTCTCGGGGATACCCAAGCCCATGTATCACCGAACCTCTCATAGATGTTGAGCCTAACAATTTCATGTAAATGATCATAGGGAGCTCACGGGTAATCACCGAAAAACCTCTCATTCCCTTATCACTAACAAGGCCAAAATAAGCAGCAAGATGCCCAATGAAGTGTCCTCCAGACAACCTAGCTCCACTCTTCCTCCCCTCAGCATGCCTGGACAAGTACTGTGCTAACAAATATGGGACGTTTGTAGTCCCTCGGTCCATGCTCCTAAGATAAAAAGATCGATACCGGTCACCTTCTCAGGTGCCCGTCCTCTGCCTGAAATGCTGCAAGATATCATCCTGTGGCATAATCTCCTCACAGGGTCTTTGATGTAAACATAAGAGGGAGCCAGCCCTATAAAATCCACGTTCGATGAAATCTCAATCCAGTAATCCCTAAGATCCCCCTTATCGGGGATCACTCTCTCACTCCCCAGCCAATATGCCTAAAAACCATCATTCGCCATCTCCTTGGCGGTATGTAAACCTAACACCGTAATAAACTGCCTCAAAGTTATCCTACGTCTAGCTCCACCTAGGTGAAAACATAGGGTATCAACAACGTCTAAACCCATCTCTGTATCACTCATCCTGCAAGTACTGAGGAACTCAAGTATAAACTCTCGAACTAACGGTCCCCTGATCTCAAATAGTCTCCTCTATGCGTGGCTAGTAAACAACTCCGACACAAAACTTAATCGTTCAGCTACTATACTCTCCACTATTATCAAACTTCAAACACTTCACCTGAAGGTTTGTATTATACCTACCGCAACTCCTGCTGCAGTCTTCGATAACAGTATCATAGTAGCGGGATCCTCAGATTGATGCAATAAATGTAGGGTCATAGCCTTTTGTATGAGCTTGCTCTAACCTTTGCAGTTTCCTTATCTTCTCTGACATTATGAAAGAAAGCTTCTTCTGCTTCCCCAAACCACTAGGCTTACAGAAGTAGATATATACCTTTTGTACATCTGGAACGTTTCCTTTGGAAGCTAATATGTTTATACCAATCATGCTCATATCACCAAGTCTCTGGTGCTACAGAGCTGCACTGCCACTACCATCTATAATTGCGCCAATCCCCTCGAGGTGTACCTTAACCGTATATATGCTTCCACGTTTGTTTCCACGAGCTACCACCAAACTACCTTTAGTAACTTCCAATACCTGTTTTGAAGCTTCGTGGTACCTTCATCATCAAGTGCTCAAAACGGGATCTTAACTTTCTCTTTAGGCATGGAATGTACCTAACATCCTTCAAAGTCCAACTTGTACTAAAAAAAGTTTTTAGGAAACATCCCCGACGCCTGCAATGTCTAGAGTCTTGTCATCTGCTAAATGAACCTTACCGGAGTGTAGCTTGAACCTTTTTAACTCTTCTTTGCAATAGGTAGCATGGAACGATGCACTTGAATTCATAATACGATCCTCAACCATATTCTCAACGTAATAAACTAATGCGTCATCAGAGTCTCCAGCTGCCATGTTAACCACCTTGACCCTAGAGGCTACAAGCTTCGAACACTAATTTTGAAAGTGGCCCTTCTAGTTGCAATTTCAACACGTGATATTCTGTCTGTACTTGATCTCTTATATCTTCCATGATTTTGACATGTTTCTGTTCTGCTTCCTGCCCTCTATCGTACCCTCTACCCCTGTATCTGTCGTCTGCACTTAACAAATAATTCGTATATTCTCTAGATGTCTTCCGACGGATATCTTCAACAAAGAATCAAATCTCAAATCCATTTGAACGTTAGCTTAGTAGTTTTACACGAACCACTAACTGTTGTAACAGTGCTTAACCAACTCTAGGGCTATAAAGATAATAATAACAAAGCCTTCATACCTGTAGGTTTGGCTTTTGCCAAAGGCTCCTAAAGCTTCTTCTGATATAGAGAGTCTTCGATCTACATCTTATAAAAATTAAAATCATAACCATCATACTGTCAATCTTTAGCTTACCGTCTTTTACCATTGTTTATCGTAGCCTGGCTCTGATACCACTTTGTTAGGGTATATGGAACCTGCACACATTTCTGTAAAGACCTATGTACGGTATATACATCCTGCACACACCACTGAACAAACAAAGAATACAAACAAGGCTTGCGAAAGATAAATGCGGAATATAATCGACACAAGATATAACATGGTATCCACGACTATGATAGTCATAGCAGTCCACGGGACCAAACCAGAGAGATATTATTAAGCTCTGAGCTAAACTGCTCAGGCTCGTGCCAAAATGCACGATCATATTAAACTGCACGCCCTATGCTAAAATGCACATGGTACAAACACACACACCCAGATCCAAGTTTACAATTACAATGAGAGGGGTATTTATAAGTGTGAAACCCATCTCCAGTTTACTTATTCTACCGATATGGGATTGGGTTTGCACCCAACAAAAGTTTAAGTTCTTAAAATTTTATTTGGTAAAGGATACCAAAATTTTTTATTTTGCAATATAACCAATATTGACGACGTATAGTAACTTTGACCTAAAAGGACGTCCACGAAACAGACGAAAAAGACAATCCACAGAACAGAACAAAAAGAACATAATGGAACGGACAAAAGGACTTCACTGGAAATCCCACAAATAAACCTGGTAAGTCAGTCGACCCGAAGAGAATAAAAGAAGTATTAATTTTCAATACCCAACCAGATCAATCAGCCGAGAGACTAACCCTAAACCACATCTACAGATTACTAAGCGACAAAGGAATCTCGTGACTCAAATAAATAGGGCAAAAAACATTGCATAGGAATCATAAAAGAGAACGTCAGAAATGAAAAAGGAATCAAAGCAGGCCTAGAGAAAGCAGAAGCGGTAATAAAACTCCAATAACTAAGAACGTTAAAGGAAGTATAGCTTAAATTGGAATTTGGCAACTCTAAACAGGTTCTTGTCAAAATCTGCAGAGAAATCACTATCTTTTTTTCAAAACCATGAAGAGGTGCATAAAGAAGAGTGATTTCCAATGGACCCCACATAATAAGCGTTCGGAGAAATGAAGCAACGGATAGTTGAATTACCAATGTTGACCGCACCTAAACTCAAGGAGGTGCTAATAATGTACCTATCCGCAGCAAAGGAAGCAATCAACGTGGTGTTATTAGTAGAACGAGACTCGCAACAAATGTCAATCTACTTTGTCATCCGCGCATTGCAAACTCTTGATATCAATTACAACTCCATAGAAAACTTGTGTTGGCACTATTGCATGCAACGAGATGGATGAGAAGATACTTTTAAACGTCACCCAGTTGTAGTCTTATGGACCAACCAATCAAGCAAATCTTATCAAGACCAGAGAAGTCTAGGAGAATGGCAAAATGGGGGGTGGATTCTAGAGAGCACGATATCACCTATAGACCAAGAACATCCATCAGAGGCCAAATCCTAGCAGACTTCATTATGGAAAGACCAAGGGAAGATACTTTAACCATAGACATCCCTATGAGGGAAGAAACCTCGGAACCATAGACTTTGTTTATAGATGGATCCTCCTACTTAGAAGGATCCGGAGCCGGATTAATACTCAAGAACCCAGAAGGAATGTAGTTCACTTATGTCATGTGGTTTGAGTTCGACGCGCCTAACAATGAAGCTGAATATGAGGCCCTGATCGCTGGACTACTGATAGCAGGGCAGATGGGTGTTAAAATTTTATCCGCAAATGTGGACTCCCGCCTGGTGGCGAATAAAATCACGGGGTCGTATGAAGCCAATGAGCAAAGCATGCTCCAATACTTGGAGAAAGCCAAAATACTAATCAACGGTTTTGAAGCATTCTCTATCGAGCAAGTCCCAAGGAGCGAAAATAAGCAAGCAGACACGCTAAGCAAAATCGCCTCCACCGGTTTTGCTTATTTAACTAAACAAGTCTTGGTAGAAATACCTAAAGAGAAGTCCATCAACGAAAGGAGATTTTTGTCGTAGTAGTAGAAGAGGGGTACACCTGGATGACCACATTGTTTGATCACATCACGAAAGAAACTCTTTCAGCAGAAACAAAGAAGCCAAGAGCCGTGAAAAAACAAGTCAAGACAATATGTCGTGATAGCTGGTGTCTTATATAGAAGATCAGATCTAGAGCCTTAGCTCCGGCGCGTCGGCACGCTCTAAGCTAACTACGTGATAAGAGAAATCCACGAGGGATCATGCAGCATGCACTCGGGACCTAGGTCGATTGTGGTTAAGACAATAAGATCATGGTACTACTGGCCAACAGTGCACAAAAACTCAATGGTAAATTCAGAAATGCCAAGATTGCCACGTGCACCTTCCAATACCCAAAACCCCTCAGCAAAAGCTCACTCCGATCACTTCTCTGTGGCTATTCTACAAATGGAGCATTGACATCTCGGGTCTATTCCCGGAAGCTCAAGGAAGGATAAATCTCTCATTGTGGCTATTGACTACTTCACTAAGTGGATAAAAGCAAAACCGGTAGCAACCATAACTCATAACCAAGTCAAGGGTTTGGGACAATATCATTTGTTGGTTCGGCATACCAAGAGATAGCGTATCAGGAGAAATTAACTTTACGACAACCACCCTATTACACATCGGTCCATAGGGTGCATTCCATTTCGTGACTCGTGCTGTTAGGATCTTGTACTAGGTAGATCTTCTAGCCTTTGTGAATGTATAGTACTTATGCAATCACAAGCACATACGTGAGAGACTCTAGCAAATGTTTAGGCGGAAACTAAACAGTTCAATAAAGAAGAACAACAATATGAACAACGATCCTCTATGGATCTTTCTATTGATAATAATGATTTTGTGCTTTTTACAATCGGGTGTCCAACCCCTAATGCAAAAGGTTTTCTTTTATAGAGAAGAAACCCTAAATTACGTCAACAAGAAAACTAAAATACTCGTAAGAGATATACATCAATATCAATCACTTCCTAATTTATCTCATTCCTAATATTAATGAGATATTCTAGAATATATCTATAATTCCTTAATTACATTAAGATTACGTCTATGAAAATATAACAATCAGCAGATTCTATCACTGTCAGCAGGAACGAGAACATGACCAGCAGGAACATTATCAGCAGGAATGCTATTTAAACTGTCAGCAGGAACGACTTAGTGCTATCAGCAGAAACGAATATGTCTAACAGCAGAAACGACACTTAGTCGTTTTTTAATTTGTCCACATCTCTCCCCTACATAAATTGGTGGTTTACTACGTTAATTCCAAGTTCTAGATAGATCTTCTTGAGGCAAGAGGATTGAAGAGCAGCAGGAACAAAGTAAGCAGCAGCGGTATACAAAGTAACCAGCAGCAGCACAACAATCAGCAGAAACTATAGAAGCCACAGCAGCATCAAAGGAAACAGCATGAACTCGATGAACAGCAGAATCAAATGAGGCAGCAACATCTATGAAGCAGCAACTTCCAGACTTTGCAGCAACAGCACCATTGACAAGTATGTACATCAAATCAAAAAGTTGCAGTCTTATTATATCACTCTAGGTGTGTTAATCCTGTGAGAGGTGAATCATGAAAAAATGTAAATGGATTTGAATGTCTCTCTACAGTTAGCCATTACTCTGGAGTAGTCAGTTCTTTGGCACCAGAAAGGTGTATGTCCATGGTCAACTGGAGAACCATTTCAACCATCTTAGCTACTTGAAAACATTGGTGAGTGAATACACATATGGTTTAGGCAAACCATTACAGCCATCACGGATTTGAGAGCTTTACCGTAGCGTTTGATCAGGGGCTAGTCAATCTTTGGCACCTAGAAAAGGTAATTCCTATGGGGTGGATTGATGGACCATGTCGACTCTTTGTACTATGAAACATGGTGAGTCGATAAACCATTTCAATTTTGAGTAAATTGTCAACTATCAACGGATTTAAGAAGGTTCTTTTTCCATAAGCCGGTTTGCTATGACTAGCCACTATGATCCAAGAAGATATGGAATAGTGATAACCATCCAGTTTTGGGTAACCTGGGCAACATCAAACGTGTGAAAAGGTCTTTTACCGAGAGCAGTACCCTCTTGGACTTGCCACTCTTGTTACAAGTACGATGGTGAGTGAAAGGCCATAGGATTTGTGCATACACTTACAAGCTATCCATCGGATTTGAGTGTACACACTAAAGCGTTTGCAATGGTGAGCCAAAACTCTTTCTCGGCTGTTTGCCACATGGTGAGTTTGAAATCCTTTGTCGTGCAGTGCAAGCACTATCACCTAAATTATACAAAACACTGATGAGACTTTCTGTAATAGCACTAACTAAGAGTACATGTTTTTTTTTTTTTTTTTTTTTAATAATACTAACGAAACTATTGAAAACAAACACTAACTAATACACAAACTTACATAGGAGCAGAGGCAGACACTATAGGATTCCGCAGCAAACCATCCTGAATCGTTTATGAATAACCTTCCAGCAAACCACCAACATCCCGACAGTATGTGGGTGGACTGTGGGCTGTGAATTGCAACATCCTTTCAAGCTGTGGAGCCCGGATAGGATGACTTGTCTCAAACATATAAACGGTTTTTCCATGTGTTAAAGGCCGAGGACATGAACAGAGCCTCTTGGGATACAATTTCCAGCTGTCACCACCCAGTCCATCTTGTGTTCTCCAAATTCTTCCACATATCAGAATGAACGGGACTGACACAAACAGATTGGACGTGTCTTATCCAAAGGTTCTAAACCAACATTCTACATTGGATTGTGCCGATTAGTACCTGTTCATCCGTAGACTAAAAGAAGGAGATTCCTCACGGTATAGACATGAACGGCTGCTACTCTTTCAGGTTGAAAAAGTTCTTGTTTGTCGTTCGAACTTTTCCCTGATAATACACAGATTCATAAGTGTACGGGGGGGGGGGGGGTTTTTTTGGGGGGGAAGGGGCAACGAACGATCTCCAAAATCTTTAAATGCTCATACGGAAATAGGGGGAATATATTCCTCTATTATCATCATCACTCTCACTCTCAAAACTGAGGAAGTCGTCAACTGTCTATCCCACAAAGGAGGTAATCACTTCGCACAGACACAATGTTACTACTGAGACCGAGGTGGAAGAGAGGCAGATTCAGAAAATGGTGTCTCAACTTTTACCCCGTGGATCAACAATCTCATTATCTGGGGGATTTTGTCCACATCCACAACACGGACCAGTAAACATAGTGACGCGAAAGAGAATCTCAGGCTTGTATTTCATCATGAGTCCGGTTCTTTGCAGCAACGCGAGACAGACCTATCTGCTCCGTCCTCAATCACCTATCAGGGAAAACACAGCACATTATTTCCTCCTGTGTGGGTTTTAAAAAAGAGCTACACATCAATTGGGATGTGATCAGTAGAGACCGGTAGGTGACGGTAGTCGGGCTGAAGGAAAACAATCGTCAGATCTGCAATGGTGAAATTTCAAGCATCATGATGTGAAGCATCAGAATCTCATTGCTTGCTGAAGTGGGAACACTAGAGCAGTACAGTTAGTATAAGTAGACCACCAGCAGTATCAGGACAGCAGAGAAACCAGACAATAGGAGTGAACCAGCAGGATGAAAAACTACTACCTCCAGCAGGAATCAGGATCTATCAGCCGGTATTGTGTTGGTTAGCAGCAGGATCATCAGAGGGCTGTGAAGAAGTACGTTCAAACACGTTGTCTTTTAGAAGGAGGCTGAGTTATAGCTAGAGCTCTGGGTCGAAATAGATTATATTGAGGCAACTCAATAAATGATCCTTTTCCAGACGTTTGCAGATATTATCGATATTCTTTCAGTGCTGTGCTTCGACATAGCCGTGACGCTTTCATAGGATTGTTAATTATGAAGCCAGTCAACACCACTGATTTTTAAACCAAGCTTTACGCATCATTTTGGTTACTTCTGATTGCTTTAGCGATTACCCTTGAGTGCTATATAGAGTAAATCTCGCAAGGCTCTCTTCTTCCGTTCCTTAATGGCAGTCATGCCTCATAATGTGTCTTCGTTGGGACCATCAGCTCCAAAACAACTCACGTGCCAGTGCTGGATTTGTACCGACTTGCATCTTCAAAGTCAAACCAGTCCGTGTCTGTCATACGCAAGCAAGAGTTCATCTAATTCCATGCACGGTCATGATCAGAAAACAGGAGGCACGTCTTGCTGAGCCAAATCCTCAAGCTGGAATGCTGGACCACGCGCTATGCCTGTTCTTCTTCGACTGGAGTTGCCTGTGGCCTGTGCATCCTCTGAAGAAACTCAGCAGGGATCTCAAATCTGGCATGGGAGCCTTGTTTGTTACCCTTATCAGCACCAACAGACGGACCAGCGGATTCAGAGATATCCGCGTGAGGAAGAACATCAGAAGAACGAGGAGCATGAAACTGCGCAAAGGCTGAAGTATTGAACTCTGTCCTGGCACGTCTATGAACCGACCTCTTACGCCTAAGAGGAACCTCCTCCGCTTCGCGTGCCTCTCTATCCTCAGAGGGAACAGTAGCTTGATTGTGACCCAGAAAGCATCAGATTGCATACGTGATAATCCGTCAGGTCAACCTCATCTTGAATATCCACTCCCTTCTGTGGTGGTGCATTACCACCACCGCTATGCTGACTCATTTGTGTACTGTTCGCTCCTGCTTCTTTAACGCGGGTTACAATGGGTCAAAATTCGCTCCCCCCATTATTTTTCTGGAGGTTCCCAACTCAGTTTCCAATAAGTCTTCGTTTCATACACCTTGTCAATCTTTGTCAGGATAAAACTTGTTAGAGTGCCGGGTCCTCTGCCCTAACTGCAGCTTCGGATTGTGGTGTAGGAAGCATCATCAAGGCCAGCATGATGTCTCCTAAGGGGAATCCACCCAAGAATGGTAATCTTCTTCCATGGAATAAGTTATCAATGTCCTCAGGCGCAATATAGTTGGCAGGCCTAGGTAGGGGACCAAAGATAACGGATTCCTCAAGAGCAGGGTCAACAAAATCATAGGGACGGGGCGGTGGGCCAAAAATGATTGGGTCAATAGAATCAGGGTCCACATATCCAGCTGGTTTAGGGGACGGGTTCCAAAACAATACGGCTCTCACAAAACTCAAAGTCTGTTGAGGGCGGGGTAGGTGGTCTGGGCGCAAGAACAGAAGGCCATGGTCTCCAGTCAGTACCAGGGGAGACAGGGTTAGGTACTACCCATTCTGTCTCAGGCTGCCTCTCCGGTGTTGTTACCCTAACAGGGGAAACCGGAGGAGGGTGAGGTACAGGGTGTGCCTCAGCTGGACTACCAGCAACTGCATGGGCAGGAACAGTTTCCTCATCAGCAGCATCATTGCCAGCAGCAGCAATGGCAAGCATGGGTGGTGTCAAAGATATTGCTCTCTCCTCCCATTTTAACTTCATATTTGAAAACAATTTCCGAGTAAAACCAAAAGTGGGTCTTTGGGGGTTCGGTCAGCTGTCTCTATGGCCACAAGCATTTGTAAAAACCGTGGGTACATTAAAAATTTATGTCTTGTAGCCTTAACATTCGCAATCATCCTTCTAAGATAAAGCGTGAAAAATTATAACACTACAGTCGAATAAACAAAAATAAGGACTGTGGACAATTGATACTTCGGATAAATTGATTTCCAACTTCCAGACTTAGGGCTCAGAATATGCAAAATGGTATGCCACCAGAAATCTCCATGAGGAGAGAGATGGTGCTTAAGAAAAGTAAGTGTTCACCTGGCTGGATACCCATTAGCCCATACCGCAAAAATTCATCAATTTGCATGTCAAAGATGCCATTGGCATCATCATTTTGTAACTGAGACCCTAATGAGGGAGACTCTGTCACGACCCACCTCACGGCGTCAATAGCTTCAACTAGGTCATGAGGACCTAGCAGCATTTGGGGGACTGTAGCTGTTGCCCATAATTGTTTGACCAATGAGTCAAACACGACCGGAGGGTCATGTGTTAAGGCGTACCTCAATGGAGAGTGGTCCAAGTAGCTGAGGATATCTGTGAAGTCCTCGGAACCTCTTTCCCTCCCCAAGTATGCGATTCGGTTGTGATCATCTTTGTACTGGAGTGCGGCCCATTGGTGATTTTACGGAATGTAGATTGAAGAACAGTGTATGCAAAGGCAAAGATTTTTGATGTATGTGTGTGTGGTGTGGAAAGATGAAAATGGTATTTGGGGGTAATTAGGTAATGAATGGACCAATGTGGAAAAAGTTAACCTTTTAATTGATTGGTTACAATATTAACCTCGGAAGTTGAGTAATTGAGTTGAAAAATCAACTTGTCCGCCGCTTTTTTCAGTGCAACGTAGGTGACAGACCCAAGCGCCGTCTATTGGAAATTTTAAAACGATAAACTATGCAACTTGCATATTTTAAGCACCGCAGGATAGAGAAAAGTCAACCTAGCAAAGTACAAGTTTAAAGAGATCAGCAGAAAAGAACAAGTCAATCTAGCAGAATTGAGATGTGCCCAGCACACACGCGTTCAGGCAGAGCATACATTGTTCCACCATCAGGATTGGATACTATAGCAGAAACCAATTGGACTAGTGGAGCGGAAAGATGTCAGCCAACAGAAGACACCATGTAGACTGCGGAACAAACACCCTTATCAGCAGAACTGAATTACCAGCACATAGCCCATAGCTACCAGCAGGAACAAAGAATCCAGCAGGAACAATAACTTCCAGCAGAACCATAGTACAACCAGCAAGAAAAACCTAACTCGTGCAGCAGAAAGATAACTACCAAGCGCAAAACATAGAACTACCAGCAAGAAACCAAACCTTGCAGCCAGCAGGAGGGTTAAACTACCAGCAGAAACATAGAACTACCAGCAGAAACCAAACTTGCAGCAGGAAGGATAATACCAGCAGCAGTATTGACTACTGCAACACAAGAAAATAGTATTTCCCACAAAATCACCATATCTAGCTCACGATAAAGTTAAAAAAATACATGTGTACAACAACAAGCTCACTTAGGCTTATTACCTCCCCTCAATTCACGAAGAGGGATTTTTACCATCCAATATGGTACTACCAGATACGCAAATTTGGTACATCAAATGCCTTGGTCAGTAAATCTAGACGCCACATTGTCATCGTGTGTATCTTCAGCACTTGAATCAAGTTACTTCTCATTGCATCTCGTAGAAAGTGATGCCTAATCTCAATATGCTTGGTTCGCTGAGGAGACAGGGTTCTTTCACAATGCATTGGTGCTCTGATTGCTATGAGATTTGGTATTCATGAGGTTGAAACCATAATCAGCGTTTTAGTTGGTTCTGAATCCAAAGAACTTGTGTGCCACAGCAGCTAGCAGCAGCAACAACTCGCCTCAGTTTGAGGAAGTTAGCCACAATAGTCTACTTCTTGCACTGCCATGAGTTAACCTTCTGCCAGAATTGACATCCACCTGATAGTGGATTTCGATCACCATGAAGAACCAGCATAACTCGCTGTCACTGTGGCTTCCAACTGAAGTGGGAGAATCTTTAGGGTTACACAAGTCCGGTTTTGGATTTGCCCCTTTAGATTATTGAAAATTTTCTTGACTGCATTCAGATGAGAAGTCGTGGAGTAACTTGATGTTGGAACAAGCACTAACTGCAAACTTTATGTCAGGTCTTGAGCTGTGAGATACATAATGTGAACCAGATATGGATCGGTACAAATGTTACATAAATGGTGGATCAAATTTCATCTTTCATTTTGGTCTTAGCAGCTTATCGGGTGTTTGTTACGTTCTTACAGTTTGCATGTCGACTTAGGAAGCTATCTTTAATCGTACTTGTCTTGGCTGATAAAAATACCATCAGGCAACTGTTTCACCTGTAGACCTAAGAAGAAACTCATCTCTCCCATAGCACTCATTTCAAGATTCACCTATTCTCATACCTAAATTCATTCACACCAGGCTTTATTGGTTGACCAAAGATGATGTAATCCCATAAAACTTGTAAAAAATTATATCCTGGAAATCTTTTCTTGATGAAGAGTGTGCTTGTCAATTAGTACCTTTTCTGTATGTGTTGTAACAGAAAACGTAGACAATTTGCATACCAGGCCTCGAGGTGCTTGATGAAGTACATACAGAGCTTTAAACCACTCTTGTACACATGCTTTGGGAAGTAAGGATCTTCAAAGCCTTTAGGCTGAGTGACATACACTTCTTCTTCAATTTCTCCATAGAGAAAGGCACTCTTAACATCCATCTGATATACCAGAAAGCCCATATAAGAAGCAAAAGCCAAAAACAGTCTGATTGCCTCTATTCTGGCCACTGGTGCAAATACCTCATCATAATCAATGCCCTCCTCTTGTCTGTGTCCCTGTGCAACCAGCCTTGCTTTATTTCTTACAACTATTCCTCTGGCATCCCTCTTGTTCTTCAAAATCCATTTTGTCCCTATGGCATGTTTTCCATGAGGTAAAGGGACAAGTTTCCATACTTTCTGGTTGATGAACTGTTGCATCTCTTCTTGCATAGCAGCAACCCAATCAGGATCCTCAAGTGCTTTAGCTATACTAGTTGGTTCTAACTGAGAAAGGAAGCAAGCAAACAGACAATGAAGTTGGTCTGTATGATTGATCCTTTGTTGATCTTGAATATATCCAATGAAAGCACTTTCACCAAACTTGGATTTTTGAGCTCTGCTTCTTGTCAGAACTGGAGAAGCAAGATCACCAAGAATCTGTGACTGAGGATGAATTGTGTTCACCCTTTTTGTAGGAACTGGATTCACTTCCACAGCAGGTGCTAAATTTGTAAGAGTAGCACTAAAATCATCATCATAAGAGGAAGATGTGAAGATGCCAGATGAGAGCTGATCCTTGCACACATCAGAAGGGACAGGAAATCGTGTATTGTTTTCACTTGAGCCCAAGGATTGTCCAGGAGGAAGTGTAGACTCATCAGCATGTACAGGACTGAAGTCAGCAGAAACAGATGTACTGACAGCAGGATTGCCCTGACCAGCAGGTTCATAACTAGCAGCAGGTTGAAAACTACCAGCAGGATTACCACCAGCAGAATCACTATCAGCAGAATCAATGCCAGCAGGATCCCTATCAGCAGAAACACCTTGGTTTCGAATTTCGGCTTCAGCTTGACTTAGTATTTCTGCTGTTGCTTGTGAGAACAAATAACCATATCGTGCAGCTGCGTCCTTAGCTTCATATTCTTGTCTTTGAAGTTTAGCAAGCTCTTCTGCATAATCTGCATTGCGTTCCATAACACTAGGACCATTGCTTGATGAGGGACCTGCAAAAGTGTTAGAAGGAAATGAAGGAACCACTATCACCTGCTCATCCACTTCTGACTCTGAGTCATGATCTTGTGTACCTGCATTTATGTTAGTTTCTTGTGTACCTGCAGGTTTGTCAGTTTTAAAACGAGTATAACCTAATGAATCAGTTAAATAGTCAAGGTCAAAGTACCACTCATGACCAATTCCCTGAACATTGGGTTTATCTTCTAAAAATCTCAGATTCATGGTTTCCTCTACCCTCTTGTTAGTTAAATTATAAACCCGATAGGCCTTGCTATTTGGAGCATAACCAACCAGATAACCTTCATCAGCTTTGCCCTCAAATTTCCCCAAATGGTCACTTGTATTAAGGATAGTTACTTGACACCCAAAAGGTTTAAGATGACCTATCTGAGGAACCTTCCCAGATATCAATTCATAAGGTGTTTTATTATGGGGATTAGTAATAGACACCCTGTTTAAAACATAGCAAGCTGTGCTAACAGCCTCAGTCCAAAACATGGTAGGTAATTTAGAGTCAGCCAACATGGTTCTAGCAGCCTCTATAAGAGTCCTATTTTTCCTCTCAGCAACCCCATTCTGCTGTGGGGTTCTGGGATTACTATAGTCCCTCTTAATTCCCTTTTCTCCACAGAGTTCTATAAGTTTTGCATTTTTGAACTCTGTCCCATTATCACACCTTATTCCTTTAACCTTTTTATTTAGCTGGTTTTCTATTAAGGCAATAAATTCTTTAAGGACATAAAATGTTTCATCCTTAGTACCCAAATAGAAAGACCAAGTAAACCTGCTAAAGTCATCAGTAACTACCAAGGAGTAGTACTTCTGGTCAATACTCCGTATATTGGTAGGACCAAAAAGGTCCATATGTAGCAATTGCAGAGGTTCAGTAATAAGTCTCACAGCAGAAATATGCTTGTAAGAAGCCTTATGTTGCTTTCCTTTGTTGCAGGCAACACAGTTGTGTTCATTGGTGAACACCTTGAGAGGTAACCCATCAACCAGACCTTCCTTAGCTAACTTGTTGATTGTTTTGAAGTTCACATGAGCCATCCTTCTGTGCCATCTGGTGGATTCATCCAAGGATGCTTTTGCTACTAAACAAGTAACATTTTGTTATGGTTGTAGTTCTAAGATGCTGAAGGTGTAGAGATCACATTTTCTAGGAATTCTGAGTACCACCTGACGTGCATCAGGCAATTGGAATTCTTCTGAAAGCACCAAACAGTCAGTGTCTGTGAAGAGAACTTTGTTCTTTTTATCACAGATTTGTGATACAGAGAACAAGTTAAACTGCTGCAGCTCTTCAACATAGTAGACATTTTCAAAGTCAAGCTTTGATTTATATTTAAATAATTTACAATTAAAAATATAATATTTAATTATTTATTAAAATTTAATTAATTTATTTTGTATTTAATATTTTATATTAATATATGTTATAAATAATTTAAATTATTATATAATAAAATATATTTAATTATTATTTTTATAATATAATAATTATTATTTTTTTTTAATATTATTTAAATTAAATAATTATTTAATAAATATAATTTATTAATAAATAATTAAATTTATTTATGATTAATTTATTTATTTTTATAATTACTTTATTTTAATTTTTATATTAATATATTATTTATAATGATTTTATTTAATTTATAATAAATTATTAAAAATAAAATTAATATTTAAAATATTTTAAATATATATTAAATATTTTAAATTAATATATATATTAAATAAAATTAATTTATATATTTTATTTATTTTTTATTATATTATTTAATATTTAATATTTTATTTTTTTATTTTTAATTATTTTTATTAAATTTAATATATTTTATAATTATAAGAATTTAATATTTAATTTTATAAAAAGTATTTATATAAATTATTATTATAAAATAATAATTAAAATTTAATATTAAAATTTTAAAATTAAAAGATAATTTTTTTATAAATAATAAATGTATATATATTAGTTATTTATAATTATTTAAATTATTTATATATAATAAATTATTAAATAAATAATTAAATAAAATTTATATATATTTAATTATATAAAATAATTAAAATTTTAAATAATATTAATTTTATAATTATTTAAAATAAGTAATATTATTATTAATATTATATTAAATTATTAAATATTTAAAATAATTTATATTATTTATTTTTAAATTCATTAATTAATTATTATATTATTTATTTTAATTATTATAATTAATTTTTAAATTTAAAATTATAAAATTATAAATAAAATATTTTTATATTTTTTATTTATTATTATATTGAAATTTAAAATTATTATCTAATAATATTATATTTTAATTTTTATTTATTTATTTTATTATATTTATATATTAAATTTAAATTATAATATAAAATAAATTAATTATATTAATTATAATTAATTTTAATAATATAGTAATATATTTATTTTTAATTAATATATTATAATATAAATTTAAATATTAATTAAAAAAATTTAACGTTTATATATTATTTTTAAATTTTTAATATTAAATTTATTAATTAAAAATTATATTAATTATAATATAATTATTATTATTTATATTATATTTGCAATTTTTATTTAATTTAATATTATATTAAATTATTATATTATATACTTATTAAATAAAATTAATTAATAAAAATTCAATATTTATTTATTATATATTTTAAAATTATAATAATAATTATAAATATATATTTATAATATTATAATTTTATATATTTTAATAATTAATAATTAATATTTAAATTATTAAAATTAATATTTATTTAATTTTTTTTATAAATTTAATTTTATATCTTTATTTATATTATAAATATATCATTAAAATAATTTATATTTAATTTTAAATTTAATTAAATTTTAATATTATAATAATATATTTTAAATAAATAATTTTATTTATAAATAAATTATTATTTAATTTTTTTAATTTATTTTAAATTATCTATATATTAAATTGTATAAATTATTAATTTATATAATTAATATTTTAAATTATATTAATGTTAATTTTTTATGTATTATAAATATAATATTATTTAATTTATTTTTTAATAATAATTTATATAAAATATTAATATATATAATAATTTAATAATATTTTTTAAAATTTTTTAAAATTTATTATTAAAAATAATTATAGGTTTAATAAAATTAAAAAAATATATTTATATATAATAATTTTTATTATAATTATACACTATTATTATAATATATATTTTTGTATTATTAATAATATATTATTATAATTTTATTTATTAAATTATTAAAATAATAATAATTAATTAATATTTTAATTAATATTTTTATTTATATTATATAAATTTTAAAAAATTTTATAAAAAAAATTTTAATATATTAATAATTATTAATAAATAATTTTAATATTATATATTAATATATTATAAATTAATTTTATTATTAAATATATAATTATTTAATTATATAATATTAATTTATAATTATTTATATATATAATTTTATTTATTTATAATTTAAATTTTAATTTTTAATTTTTTATTTTTAAATTTATTTAAATAGAATAATTTAATATAATAAAAATTATAAAATTAATATAAAAATAAATATTATAAAAAAAAATAAAAAAAATTTAATTTAAAAAATATTTTAATAAAAATATTTTTATATTAATTAATTTAATTTATTAAATATATTAATTATATATTAATAAATTTATAAAAAATTTATAAATTTAAATTTAAATTAATAAATTAAAATATAATATTTTAATTATTATATTTTTATTAAATAAATAATTAAAATATTAAATAATAAATTTAAAAAAATTTTAAAAATTATTATTTATAAATTTTTTTTAATATATTTTTATTTATTATATAAAATTATATTATAATTTAAATTTTTATTTAATATATTTATTATTTTTATAAATTTATATAAAATTATTAAAGTGTTATTTAAAAATATATAATTAAAAAATTTTAAATTATTTATTTATTTATTTAATTATATATTATTAAAATTTTAAAATATATATATATTAATGTATAATATTACTTATATTAAATTTTATTCATATAGTTATTAATTTAATTAAATATTATAATAATATATTTATTATTAAAATAATTTACTAAATATTTTTAATATATATTTAAATTATTATAATATATAAAAAATTATAATTTAATATTAATATAATTTATTTATATTTAAATATTAAAAATATTATTTATTTTTTAAATTTTCTAATTTATTTTATTATTATATATATAAAATTATAATTTAATTTATTAAATAATTAATAATTTATTTAAAATTATTATTTTTTTAATAATTAATTTATAATTATAATATTAATATTTATATTAATTATATTAAGATATTATTTTTTAAATTTAAAATATAATTTATAATAAATTTTATTAATATCTTTTAATTTTAAAAATAATAATTTTAAAAAAATATAATTATATAAAATTATAATAAAATTAAAAATTAATAATAAAAAATAATTTTTTATCACTATTTAATATATTTATTTTTATAATAATTATATATTTATTAATTAAAATTAATATATTTAAATATAAAATAATTAAATAATATAATAAAAATTAATTATATAAATAAAAATTAATTAAATTTACAAATATATAAAAATTTAAATTATATATATTTAATTTTTATATAATTATTTATTTTTATAACTATATATTATATATATATTATATTATATTAAATTAAATTAATTAAAAAAATATTTAAAAGAATTTTAATAATTTAATAAATAAATTTTAAAATATTAAAAGTTAAAAATATTATAATAAAAAATATTTATTTTTATATTTATAATTATAAATTTTATTAATTTAATTATTACAATAATAATAAAATTTAATTATTAATATATTTTATATTAATATATTTATTTATTTATTATTTTTAAATTTATTTATTCTTATATTTAAATGTAAAATTTTAAAATATATATATAATTTATTACAATTTTATTAATATTTTAATTTTATTATTATTTATTTTTATTTTTATATATATTAATTATTTAAAAAATTATTATTTTTATACATTAATTAATTTATTATATATTATTTAAATAAAATTTTTTTTTAATATTTTTTATAAATATTAAAATGAATATAAAAATTTTTTTTTTATTAAAAAATTATAATTTTATATATTTTATATAAAATATAAATATTATATACAAAAATTATTTATAGTATTAATAATTTATTTTTAATTTATTAATTTATTTATAAATTAATTAAATTATATATAAATTTATAAAATTTTATTAAATTATTTATATTTATTTTCTCTATAAAATTATTAATTTTTTTATTTAAATATTAATATTTTATTAATTTTAAATTTTTTAATTATTAGTTAATTTTTCAATTAATATTGTATTAAAATTTTATTTATTTAATAATAATATATTAAATCTTTATATAAATAATAATTATTTTTTAATTATTATATATTATATTAATTTAAATTTATGATTTAATCAAATAATTTTTATATAATATTAAAAATAATAATAAAATAAAAAAATAAATATTAAAAAAAAAAATAATTAATTTTATATTATTTAAAATTAAAATTATTTTAAAAAATAAATAAAATTATTAATTTTTAATAATAATTATATTTTAAATTTATAAAATTTAAATAATTATATTTTATTATATATTATTTATTTAAATTTATATAAAAATTATAATTTTTATATTTTTAATATAAAAATAATAATTAATTATTCTATTTATATTTTTTTATAAATTTTAAAATTATTTAATTTTAATTTACTTTAATTTTTAATATAATTATACTATATATATATATTTTTTTATTAATAAAATAATTTTATAAATTATTATTATTTAGTAATATTAATTTATTTGTTATAAAAAATTATTTAAATAAATAAATATAAATTTTATATTATTATATAAAATTATTATAATTTTAAAAATTATTATAATATTAAAATTTTATTATTAATTAAGTAATTTATATTATATTAATATTATTTATATATAATAATTAATAATATTTATATAAAAAAAATATATTATATTATTAAAAATTTTAAAATTTAAATTATAAAATAATTTTAAAAAAATAAAAAATATAATTGTAAAATTTAAAAATTTTAATATTTACTTTTAAATATTATTTATAATATTATTAATTATATTTAAATTTAATTTTTTTTATATTAAAATTAATATATTAATAATAATATTTTAATATTAATAAAAATAAATAAATAAATTTAATATATTATTATATATTAATAAATAATTTAATTATATTTAATAAAAATAATATTATTAATATTTATTATTTATTAAAAATTTTTATTTATTTAATAAGAAAATATTTTTAATTAATAAATATATTAATTTATTAAAAAAATAATATTTTTTTATTTAAATTATTAATATATTAAATATTAATTTTAAATTAAATAATTTAATTATATTTTTAAAAAAAAATATAAAATATTTTTAGAATTTAAATCTATTTTAAATAAATATAATTTTAATTAAAAATTATAAATTTATATTATTAAATTATTAAATTAATTATATATAAAATTATTATATATTAATAATATAAATAATTAATTAATAAAATACATTTATTTATAATAAATAATTAATTTATTAATTATTAAATTATTTTTATTAATATTATTAAAAATAAAATATAAAAAAAATTTTAATAATTTTAAAATTTAAATATCAATTTTTAAGTAAATTAAAAAATTATTATTATTATTATTAATATATTAATAATTATTTAATAATTTATATTTATTATTTATTTTTTTATATTTTAATTCATTTAATAAATATTTAAATTTATTAAATAAAATATATAATTATTATTAAAAATAATTAATATAATTATATCTATAATTAAAATAATACATATATTTATTATAATTAAAATATTTATAAAATTAAAATTAAATTTTAATATTATTATAATTTATATAAAAAATTAATTATATATTATATAATATAAAATTATTTAAATTATATATAATTTAATTATATTTACTATTAATATTTAATATTTATAAAATTTAAATATTTAATATATTTTAAATAATTAAATATAATTATTTAAAAAATTATTATTATATAATTATTATATAATTAATTTAATAATTTAATTATATTTAAATATTAAATTTAATTAAAATAATTATATTAAATTTATAAATTTATAATTTTAAATTTTTTTATTAATATTATAATATTTTTAAATAATATATTTAATATAAAAAATTATAAATAATTTTTGTATTAATTAATTTTTAAAATTAATTTTTTTTAAATATAATAAAATTTATTATAAATAATAAATAAAATTTTATTATGAATATAATAATTAAAAAAAATTAATTTTATTATTAAATTTTTTATAATAAATAATTTGTAAATTTTAATATTTATTAATTAATTATATTATTGTAAAATATTAAATTAAATTTTTATCATTTAAAATAAAATTTTTCAGAAATTAATTATTTTATTAATTAAATAAATTTATTTAAATTAAATATATTATCTTAATATAAAAAATTATTTATATAATAAAAATTTATTTGTTTAAATATATAATTTTATTAATAAAAAATATTTAATTAATATTAAATAAAAATTAATAATAAATAATTATATTAATTTATATATTAAATATAAAAAATTTTATATTTTTTAAAATTTTTAAATTAATTTAATTAATTTATATTAAAATTTTTAATTTATTAAAAATTTTTTTTATTTTAATTTTATATATATATTTAAAAAATAAACTATAAAATATAATATTGTTAAATATTATTATTAATTTTTTATATAAGTAAAAAATATAATAAATTTATTATAATATATTAAAATTAAAAAAAATTAATTTTTTTTATTTAGATAAAATTATATTTCATAAAAGTAAATAACCCACCTAAAAAAAACCCGACACACCCTAAAACCAACACAAAACTAAGAAACCCAAAAACACCCATACCCACACACAAAAAACCCCCCCCCCCCCCCCCAACCACAAAACCCCCCAACAAAAACCACATAACCACACAATCCAAAACACACACACCAAACCCCAAACACAAGACCACAACACCCAAACACCAAAACACCACAAACCAAACAAAAACAACCAAACCAAACACCCACCCAACCCTCCACACACAAAAAAACAAACACAACCAACACCAGCCCCAACACACAACAACAAAACAAACAACAAAAGAGCCTAAACACACAAAAACACCCCACCCCAAACCCAAAAACAACAAACCACCACAACCAAACCATACCAACGAACCCACCAAAAACCAAAAACATCCTACACCTAAAAACCAACCAACTAAAAACAACCAAACCCAGCAGACCCAACACCCAACGCCCCAAACAACAAAACAACAATCAACCACTGACCAAAAACCCCAACCCAACACAATCCCCACCAAACCCCAAACCCCCCCGACCAAACAACATACAAAACCCAACCAAAAAAACCCAACAAACACCCACAACAACAACCAAAACCAACCAAAAAACAAACCCAAAACCAAACAAAAACCCCCACACCCCAACCCACCCAAGAACACAACAAACCACGAAAAAACAAAACAACAAAAACCCAAAACCAACCCCACCAAACACACAAAACAAAACCGAACAAAACAACACCAACCCCACAACCCAAAGACCAAAAAACACAACAACATACAACCACAAAACCCACAACACCCCACACGAATCAAACCAAACACACATAAACAACAAAACGACATCAACCACACACCAACCCAACACGAAAAGCCCCACAAAACACAACCCAACCCAAGAAACCAAACTCCAACCCAAACACACAAAAACCAAAGAACAACAACAAACCAACACACAACAAAACCAAACACACTACCCAACAAACACAACCAAAAAAACCCAAACCCAACCCAGCCACACCCAAAACCACCAGAACCAAAAAACCCCCACAACAATAACAAACCCCACACCCACACAAAACCAACCCACACCGCGACCACAACCAAAACCAAAAAACCAAAAACCAACCAACAACTAACAACAAACAAACCCACCAACCAAACCCAAACATATACAAACAAACCACAACCGCAAAAACAGCAACCCAAACAAACCAAACCAAAAACCCTACACACACGCGACCACAAAACACGCCAACCCAAAGCACAAACAACAAAACACACACAAACAATCAAAACACACAACAAAAACCCCAAAAAACCAACAACAAAAAGAAAATCCAAGCACAACCCCACACCCACAAAAAAAACAAAACCACACCAACACCCAAAACAACCAACCACACGACACCCAATAGCCAGACACACACCTCCAAAAACCAAACACAACCAAGCACCCACCAAAAAAAAAATACAACCCACTAAACAACCCCAACACAAATCCCCCAACACAACAAACCCCCCAAAACAACCCACCAACCGAAACAAGCCAACCAACCACAACAAACCCCAAAACAAAACCAAAAAACACCCCCAAAAACCGCACACCCCCACAACCAGCACACGCAACCAAAAACACATCCCAACCAATAACCACTCCCCAACCAACAAAACAAAACCAAAAACACAAAAAAAAAAACGATAACTAACCCCACATCCAAAACAACACCACACACCCCCCAACACCCAAAGCAAACAAAACAACCACACAACCCAAAAAACAATACACCACCTACCACAAAACACCAACCACAAAACACCCACCAACAAACCACAAAAAAAAACACCCGACCACCAACACAAAAACACAAAAACACTAACCAACCCACTCACTCAACCATAAAACACACAAAACCAACCGAAAAAACACCACACAAAAAGACCATGCCCAACCAACCACACAAACAAGCAAACACAAAAAAGCAACTACAACCAACAAACACCAAAAAACCCCACAACCAACCCAACAACCAAACGACCAACAACAACCCAACCAACCACAAACATCAACAACCCTTCACCCACACCCAAACACACACCACGACACAACAACCCTCCAACCAACACAACCAACAAAACACACCCAGACAACCAAACCAACACCAACCACAACCAACAACCCGCAACCCCCAAACAAACTAAACCGAACCCAAACACCCAAACCTCGCCACAACAACCCCAAACACTTAACTAACTAAACGCACCCCACCCCCACCCAGCACCACCAACCATAAACCCAAGCCACACCACCACCCCCCAACCACCTAACAAAACAACCTAACAAAACCCACACTCCAACCAACCACAATACACAAACACCACAACCAACCACCCCACCCACCAAACAAAACCAAGACAAACAAAAACCCAACCAAACCCCCAAAACCAAACCCACACCCACAACAACCAACAACCCAACGCGCACCCAACCCACCCAAACTGAGCAACAACCACACAAACACAACAAAATCACAACCCAACACCAACCCACAAAACCACAAATCAAAAACCCACACCCAAACCCAACCCTCACGAACCCAACCACAACAAAAATCACCCCCCACCAAATCAACGACACAACCAAACAACAAAAAAAAAAAACTAACAACAACCAACCCCCAAAAAAAGACACAAAACACCACGAACAACCAACACCTACCACCCCACCCCAACCAACCAAACTCCCCAACCAAACCCCACCCAAACAAAATACCATAAAACACCCACCAAAATCAACCCACAAACCACAAAAACCCCAAACCCTACAACAAAGCAACCCACAAAAACCACAAACCCCCAACACCAACAAAAATCAACACAACACCCAACACCCGCCCACAACACCACCAAAACAACACAACACCCCTACAAAACCCCCCCCCCACAAAACAAACAAACACCTAACAAACACACCATCATACCAACCAACACCCAAAACCCAACACCCCAAACAAACCCCCCGAAACCAAAAAAACCCAACCCCACCACACAACATAACACACCACAACACACGAAAAAACAAAAACGACAGCACCAAACAACAACCAACCAACAAACACCCCACCAACCAACGCTAACCCCACAACCCAACACAAAACCCAATCCCCACCCTAAACCTACCCCCCCGCATCAAAAAAACCAAAACCCACCGACCAACCACCCCCCCAAAACCCCAACCACAAACAAACACAAACCCCGAACAAAACTACAAATAAAAAACACACCTAAAATAACCCAAACCAAAAACAAAAAAACCACCTCCAACACAAACCAACCACCCAAAGCCCAAACCTACACCAACAACAGCAACAACAACCAAACAAACAACCACACAAACCACAAACAACACAACTACAACACAAACAACAAAACAACAAAACCAAACCCACACAACACCCAAACAAAACAACAAAACCCGCAACCAGCCAAATCCCAACCACACAACAACACTCAAAACAACCAACCACCAACAACCACCCACCGACGAACAACACGAACCAACAACACCATACAACACCAACAAAAAACAAACCCACAACAACAACAACCAAACACCCCCAACCCAAAACCAACACAATAAAGCCACAACACAACAAAACAAAAAACACACAAAAACACAACCAAACCCAACAAACACCAAAAACTAAACCCACCACACAACCAACACCCCAACCCAACCAACACCCTACAACAAACAACACACATACAACCCACGAACCCAACAACCCAAACCCAACAACACCCCAACCTACCCAACAAACAAAGACCCCCTCCCTCACCCAAACCCCCAACAAACCACAAAAACCCCACCAACCATAAACACAAAACCCACAACCGACAAACTACCACCAAACAAAACCTAAACAACACCACACAAAGCCACCAACGCCCCTTCAACCCAAAAAACCCAAACAAAAAAAACAAACACCCCAAGAAAACACACACCACACACCCACCAACAACAAAGACTAAACAAAAAAACAACAACAAACACAACACAAACCACCACCCACCCAACCCCCCAAAAACACACAACAAACAAAACAACACCCAACCTACCCAAAACAAAACCAAAACCCACAACAAACCAAAACCCAAAAACCCAACAAAACAACCCACCACAAACGCCCAAAAACAAAACACACCCACAAACCACAACCACCCAAACCCAACCAACAACACAACCCAACACCACCAACAACTAACACAAACAAGCACACACACACCAAAAACGACCCACAAAAACAACAAAACTCACCCAAAACAAAGCAATGTACCACCAAAAAAAACCCAACACACGCAAAACCAGAAAATAAACTCAACACACAACCAAACCAAACCCACAAGCCCATCCAAAACAAGCAACCACCCCCCCACCACCAAACACACGCAACAACTAACCACACCACCAAAAAACACCCACACCCCAACCACCTCAAACCCCCCACAAACCAACCTCCAACACAACCATCCAGCAAAACACCACCAAAAATAACAACAAAAAAACCCTACCCCCACAAAACACCCCAAAGCAAAAACCACGCAAAACAACAACACAAACAAACACAAACAACAAAAACCAACAACTACAACCACCTCCACAACCCCAAACCAACACTCAAACCAACACCAAAACACCACAAACTCCCCCAGCACTCACCAAACACCACCAACCAGACCCACAAAACCAAAACAAAAAAACAAACCCACAACCAACCCACCCCCAAACCCAAACAACACACACTAACACCAAACCCACAACCACAAACAAAACACAAAACCACAAACCAACAACCCACAACCAAACAAAACAAAACCCACCCAAAAACTCAACACAACGACACAAACAAACCCCCCCCCAAAAACAACAAAACAACCAGCCCCCACAGCAACCCCAAACACCTACACCAAAAAAACTAACCCCCGCCACCCCACCCAAACCCACCCAACCAACACAACCAAACACAAAAGCAACCCACCCTAACAAACCACAAAACCAACACACACCAACCAACAACCACCCCCTAACCCACAACAACCCAAAAACACAAACCAAAACCAAACACAGACAAACCACAACACACCCAACCAAACCACCAAAAAACAAACTCACAACACAGAACAAACCCAAAATACCCACCAACCAACAAACACCCACCACAACAACCCAAAACTACACCACCCAAAACCCAACACGCACACCAGCACCAACAACACCCCACAAAAAACCAACAAAACCCCCCACCCCTCCCCAACCAACCCAACATAACCCAACACACCACACCAACAACCCACAAAACCAAACCTACAAACAACAAACAACCTACCCCAACACAAACCCCAACACAAAAAACAACCCACCCACACACCCCACCAACAAAACACAACCCCCAACACCCAACACACATACAACACCCCCCATCAAACAAAACACAACCCCCAACCCACCACACGACAAAAACAAAACCCAACCCAACCCCCACACCACACAACCGACCCCACCCACACACAACAACACCCACATAAAACCAACCCCAAGCACCAAAAAACACCCAAACAACAACAATAAACCACAACCACAACCCCAACAACAACAACAACCACACAAACCCACCAACCAACACCCCAACCTACAACAACCAAAAACAACACACCAACCATACAAACGCTAAACAACCCCAAAACAACACAAACACCACAAACCAACCAAACCACACAACAAACACCACAACCAACCCAAAAACCGAAAACCCACACAAAACAGAACCCCAACCAACCAAACACAACAAACCCCAACCAACACAACCCCCAAAACACACCTCAACTCCGCTACCCCATCGCAAACCCATCACCAAAAACAATAACACACCCACCACAACCACACACGCAAACCCAACCAACCACCACAACATCCAAACCAAACCAACCCCAACACACACCCAACAAACCCACAGCACAAAAAAATACAAACCCTAACACACAAAACAAAACACCAATAACCAAAAACACCCCCACACACCACATCCACCAACACGGCACCACCCCACCCCACACCCAACAACAACCCACACCCAACAAACCCAACAACCAACCCCAACACCAAACAAGTCACCAAAAACACCCACAACAATCCCTAACCAACCTAACAACACCCACCACACAAAACCAAAAAACCCCCAAAACAGCAACATAAAAAACAAAGCCACACACCAAGCCACCCAACCACCACACACCCAAACACCCACAGAAACAAACACCCAAACCCAAAACCACAAAACACCCCAACAAACGAACAAAACACAAACAAGCCCAAAATACCCCCAACAAACACCAAAAACCCACCCCCCCCCTACAAACTCCCCAAGAACAAAAAACACCAACCCACAAAACACACACCCCAAAAACTCCAAACCAACCCCCAAACAACACACACAACAACTAAAACAACAACCAAAACCCACAAAAAGAAAACAACAACCAAAAACCCAACCAACCAACTAATCAACTCCCAACAAACAAACAACAACACCAACAAAAACAAAACCCACAACGTACCACACCAAACAGAACAACCACACCCTAACCGATCCCAACAGCAACAACAAAACCCCAAAAAAGCAAACAACACACCCCCAAAAACACAACCACCAAAACCCCAACCAAAACCCAACCAACCCAACAACACACAAACAAAAAAAAAAAAAAAAACAAAAAAAACACAAACCCCCCAACCCACCACACACACCGACCAAAAAACAAACAACACCCACAAGAAAAACAACACCACCCCAAAAACCCAGCAAACCACCCACAAAACCCAACCCAACCCCACACCAAAACAAACAAAATCAAACACCACAAGACCACGAAGCCACACCCACCAACCCAAAAAACACCCACCAACTCCACAATACAACCCCCACCAAAAAAAAACCTGCAAAACCCACAAACCACCTCCACACACACCAACCAAACACCCTACAAAAACCCACCCAACCCCAAAACACCCAACCAACCCCCAACACAACAAAAAACACCAACAAAGCAGCAAAAAAGAAGAACCCAACAACAACCACAACCAACCACCAACCCACAAAACACTACTACAACACCACACACCCACCACAACGACACAAAGCCACACAACCAACCCACAACCGCACACACCAACACACCCCCAAAAACCCAAACAGCCCCAACCCCCACCAACACAACACCAACCACCATAACACCACCCCCCTAAAAAAACACCCCCCCTAACCCACACCACCGCCAACACCAACAAAAACAAACACGACAAACCAAACACAACCCACAAAAAAAAAACAAAAACAAAACAACCAACCAAAAACAACCACACCAACACACCAACACACAAAAAACCCAACGCCAACACACACCCCCAAATTAAACGAAAAAAACTCCCCAACCAAAATCCAACCCCCCACAAACCCCACCAAAACACACCACAAATACAACAAAACCACATCCCATAACAAAAACCAAACCCACCCAAAACCCAAACACCAAAAACACAAAACACCGAACAACCACAACCCAACATACAAAAAACACCAAAAAACACACCTCCCCAAACAAAAACAACACCAGCTACCACCCCAACAACACCAAAAACACACCCAAAAACCCAAAAACAACACCCCACCTCAACAATCCAACAACAACGAAAAACCAACAACACAACACCACCAAACCCAACAAACCCCCCCTAACAACAACAAACCCCAACCCCCAAACAACACCACCCAACCAACCCCCATACACACTAACCAGAAAACCACACCCAAAACAAAACACAAACCACAAAACCCCACACAACCACCCAAACAAACAACACCCCTAACCAAACCCCAAACCAAAAACCCCCAACCCCCACCAACCTGAACATCCCCACACCCCCAAACCCACACACCACCACACACCCCCCACAAAACCCCAAACCACACCAAACCACCGCCCACAACACAACCCCCACACCATCCCCCAACCCAAACCCCACCAATCAAAACGAAACCCCCACCAACCCCTCCAAACCAACCCACCAACCCAAACACACAAAACAACTCAAACAACAAAACACACCCCAAACCCCAACACAACCCCCCCAAACAACCCACCAAAAACCCCAAACCAATACCACCCCACCCAACAAACACACCCCAATACCCCCTACCCAAAACCAAAACATACCAAAACACCAAACCAAATCACCCCGCGAAACCAACAACAACAACCCACAAACCCAACCCAACCCACCCCAAAAAAACAACCTAAACAACGCCTAACACCAACCCACAAACCCAACAACCCAAACAAACAAACCAAAGCCCCACCAACAAAAACATCACAAACCATACACCCCCAATCTCCCCAAAACCAACAACACAAACCACCCAAACAAAAACACCACAAACCAAAACCCAAACAACCATCACCCCAAAACACAACACCACAAAACCAAACCCCACCACCCAACCAAAACTACCAACCCCCCACCACCACACCCCAAAAAAATCACCACCACAACAACCCCAACCAAACAGACAAACCCCCCCCAACAACCACCAAAACCCAACCCAACCCAAGCCCCCCACCACTCCAACCAAAAACCCCAACACAACACCCCAACAACAACACCCAAAAACACCCCACCAAACCAACAAAACCCAACACAAAACAAACAAAACAACAACCCCACAACCCCTCCCAACAAACCGCCCCCCACCAACCCACAACACCAACCAAACAAAACAAAACCCCACACAAACCCACAACTCAACACAACAACCACCACCACAAAAACAAAGCCACAAAACCACAACACAACAAAAAACACAACCACCACAAACAACAACCCAAACAAAACCCACAATAACACCACAACCCCATAAAAACCACAACACCACAAAAAAAAGAAACCACTCCGCCCCAACCACCAAAAACCACCTACACCCACCCACAAACCACCCCAACCCACACCACAACACCCCCAAACCACACAATCAACCACACACCCCAACCCAACACCAAGCCCAAACACCCCAAAACCAAAACCCCCCACCACCCAAACTAAAACCACACAAACAAAAAACCACACCCAACAACACCAACAAACCCCCCACAACCCCCCCAACCAACACCCAAAACACAAAACCACAACAACAACCCACCACCCCCCACAACACACCCAACACCGAACAACAAAAAACACACAAACACAAGACAAATAACAAACCAACCCAAACCACACCCCACAAAACAACCACCCCACAAAACCCACAACACCACACAAAATCCCCAACCGAACACCTACCCACAACTAAACCACCCAAAGAACCCACACCCCCAAACCACACCCCCCCCCCACCCCCCCCACACCACCAACCGCAACCAAAACAACAACCCCAAACCCCCAAAAACAAACCCCCACCAAAAACACAAACCCACAACCAAAAAACACCACCAAAAAAAACAAAAAAACCAACCACACCCAAACCCACACCACTCCACCACACCACCAACAAAAACACCCCCCCCAAAACCCAACAAAACCCAAACACCACCAACAATAACCCCCACCACCCCACACCCACCACAACCCACAACAACACATATCACAACAACACAACCACCACCCCAACCAAAAAACCAACACACCCACAACCAAAACAAAACCCAAACCCAAACCCAAAAACCCAACAACACACAACCAAAACCCAAACCCAATCCCCCACAACCAAACAAAACAACAACAAAAAAAACAACAAAACCCACAACACAACAAAGAAAACAAACACAAAACACCACCAAAAACACTAACCCAACACACAACAAAACACAAAAACAACCCAACAAACAAACCAAAACAAAACCCAAACACAACCAAAAAAACACAAAAAACCAAAATAACACAACCCCAAAACACAACCTACCCCACGACCCAAACACACCCCCCCAACCCACCCAACATAAACCACAAACCCAAAAAAACACCCCCCCCCAGAACCAAAAAAAACCACCAAACACAAAAAAAAACCAGAACCCAATAAAAAACAACAACACAAACACCCAACAAAAACAACACCAAACAACCACAAAAACCACCACAAACAAAACACAAACCAAAACCCATGCACTACCAACCACCCCATACCACAACAACCCAACACACCCAAACACAACCCCCCATAAATCCAAACCACCAAACACCCACCACTCAACCAACAAAAACACCAAAGAACAACACCAACCCCACAGCAACCAACCCAAAAACGACTACCAACCCCTAAAACCCTAAGCCAACCAAAACCCCAACCCCCCTAAACAACCCACAACCAACCACACCCACACAACCCACCACCAACAAACAACACAACAACAAAAAACAGCACACACAAGCAAACGCAACCAAACACAACGAGCAACACACCCACAAAAACAACACCCACACAACCAACAAAAGACACACAACCCAACAATCCAACACACACCCCCCCCAAAAACTCCCAACAAACACACAAACCCAACAACCCAACCAACACCACAAAGCCACACACCAAACACCACCACAAACACACCACAACACAACAACACCCGGAACGAACAACACCAACCCACCCCACCACCCAAAACCCAAACAAAACAACCCAACACCCCCCCCCCCCCCCTACCCCCCCCCCCCAAAACACCACCCACAAAACACAACAGAACACAAACGAAAACACCAACACCAACAAAATACACACAACACACCAAAACCCCAACAACACCACACACCCCACAACCAACCCGCCAGAAAAACCCAACAAAAAAACAAACACCAACCACCTACACCCAAAACAAACCCAACACCAAAAAAACAACCAACCCACAAAACACAAAACCACCTACAAACCAAAACAAAAAACCCACCAAACAACCCAAACCAACCCCCACACAACCCCCCCAAACCAACACCAACTACCCCAAACACAACCCAAAACAAAACACCCACGCACCAACACCCACACCACCACCATCCACCCAAAAACACAAAAACAACAACTCAACCCCCCCAGAATCCCCCCAACAAAAACCCACCACAAACCAACCCCACCCAAAACCACCACCCCCCCAACCACACCACCGCACCAACCAACCCACCCACAACAACCACACCAAACCCCAAAAAAACACCCAAACCGATTAAACCAAAAAACCTAAACCACTAACAACAAACACCCCCAAACCACCCCAAAAACACAATCCCCCCAAAACCCAAACACACACGACGCCCAATAAGAACAACCACACTAAATCACCACCAACCCAAACACAAAAACACACCAAGACCCAACCAATCAACAGCCACACAATCAAAACCACGCAAACATCACAACACAAAAATACAACTAAAACCCCACAAAACCCAACCCCAACCCCCCGAAACCCCAAACACCCAAACCAAACCCAACCCCCAAACACTACCCAACAACACCACACACACCACCCAAACCACCCCACCACAACCACCAAAACCAAACCACAACAAACAATAGAAACACCCAAACCAACAAAAACCATAACCCAAACCCCAACCCACCCCACCACACAAACACCCCCAACAACACCAAACAACACCCCAAACTAAACACAACCCCACCCAAACAAAAACACAAAACCCAAACGCTCAACACACCCCCACACAAAAACACAACTAAACCCGAACACCACAACCATCCCACAAAAACCACAAACCACAAACAACACAAAACACAGACAAAACCCAACTAAAACCACACAAACAATCCACACAACAACACAGACACCCCAAAAACACCCCCCCAAACACAAACAAAAGCAAAAACACCAACCACAAACCTAAACCAACACAGCCCCCAACGAACCAACAAAACACACGAACCACAACCCCCCAAACCACCAAACACACAACAAAACACCAACAACAAACAACCCCACAAAAACATACCTCCATCCCACAACCAAACATACACCCTCACCCCCAAAACCACGCCAAACACCAAAAAAACAAACCCTCCACTCCCCCAACACCAACCAAAAACCCCCCACCCACACACAACACAAACAACCCAGCAACCAAAACACAAAAACAGACAAAAACCCCCCCCACCACACTTCCAAAGCACCAACCACCCAAAGAAAACAACCACGACCAAAAACCCCAAAACCAACAACCCACCCACCAACAACACAACAACACCAAACGAACACAACACCCAAACCACACCCCCACACAACAACACCAACAACACAAAACGACACACAAAACAACACACCAATCAAAACCACGCCCCCGACCCAACACCAACCACCAACAACAAAAAAAAACCTCACAACTCAACCCAACACACACACACACAACAGACCCAACCCCCAACAACACAAAACACACTCCCCAAACACACCACCCCCACACACATAATAACCCAACCCACCCCCCCCCAACACCCACAAAACACAACAAAACAAACAAACCACCCACCAACCACTTAAAAACACCACACAAACAACCCACCCAACCCACAAAACGCCACACAACCAACCCACAACCACCCCCCCAACCCCCCACACCTAAACCACGAAACACCAGCACCAACAACCACCACAACCAACAAACAACACCCTCAAAAAAAACACACACCCAACCAAACCAACAACAAAACCCAAAAAACCACAACAACCCCAAAACAAAAAAAACAACCATACCCCACCACCACAAAACGAAACCATCCACACCACCAAAAAAGCCAACCCCCAACCCAAAAAACCAAAACACCACCCCCCACTACACAAAAACACAAAGCACCCAACCCCACAACAAAAACACACCAACCCCCACCCACTTAAAACCTCACACAACACCCACCAAACGCAACCCCACGCCAAACGAACACACAACCCCAAAACTACAACTAACCCAACACAACCATCAATACCCCCCGCTAACCACCCCCACCGAACAAAACAACACAACAAACCCACCAACCAACACCAAAAAACAAGCCCCACAAACACACAACAACCAAACCCATAACAAACACACCAACCACACACCAACACACACAAAACCCACCCCCCAAAAAAAAACACCGCAAAACAAACCCACTAACCCCCCACAACCCCAACACACCAACCAAAACCAAACCAATCCAACCATCAAGAACACAAAAACCCTACACACAACACAAAACCAACACAAAACAACACCAAAACAACCAAAACACAAACACCCAACCAACCCCACCACAACCCTAAACAAACCCAAGAAACCCCCAAAGAAAAACCCACAAACACCCCACAACCCCAAAACCACACAACACCAAACAAAACACACCAACAAACTACAAAACCAAACCAGATAAAAACAAAACAACACACAAAACAACGCTCCACAAAACTCACAAGCCCATGCAAACTAACAACACCACCACCACACCCCCAAAAAAACCACCCAACAAAACAACACAACCTACCCACACAGACAAACAAACACAAAACAACCCAAACCAAACAACACAAACAACAAAAAACACCAACACACAAACCCAACACACAAACCAACAACACACGAACCTAAACCCAACCCTACCAACCAACCAAAGCCCCAACCAACCCCAAAAAACAACCACAAACCACAACGCCCAAACACCACCACCCCACACACCACAAAAAAACACCACTCCACAACACCCACTTCCACACCACATCACCCAAAACAAACGAACAACAGAAAACCAACAACCAACAACAAACAAAAAAAAAACTAATAACCAAAACAAACAACACAAACCCAAACAAAAAACACACACAAACCCACAACACACATAACAACAAAACACACACCCCAACCAAAACAAACAACAAAACAAACCCCAACCCACCCAGAACCAAAACACCACACACAACCAACAGCAAAAAAAACCCCAACAAAAACACAACAACAACCAAAAACCAAACCCACCAAATACAAATACACATCCCGCCACCACAACAACCACACATAACCTACAACAAACCAACACCCGCCAAACCACACAACCAATAAACAACACCACACCACCAAATCAAAAAAAAAAACCCACCACCATCAAAAACACCCCCACAACCACCACCCACACACACACTCCGCATACCCCAACACACCCAAACCAACCACCTACCCCCACTAGAACAAACCAACCAAGACCCAACCCTACCCGAAACATCCACACAACACCAAAACAAAAACACCCACAAAACACACATGAAACCAAACCACACCCCCACCAAAAACCAAAACCCAACAAACAACAAACACAAAAACAAAAACACCCACACCAAACGCCAAAACCCACAAAACACAAACCACCACTAACCACCACCAAAACCCCACTACTAACAACAACCAACCCACCCCAACAAAACCCCCAGCCAAACAAACCACCAACAAAAAACCCAACCACCCATCAAAAAACAACCCAACACAAAAACCCAAACAACCAAACCCCAAAAAAACAACCCAAGACACGACCCCAACCCACCACAAACACAAAATACACACCAAACAACACCCCAACACCAAAACACACCAAACGCAACAACACCAAAACACCCCACAATGACACCAAACAAAAACCACCTCGACCAAGCTAACCCACTACACCCCAAAAACACACACCCCAACAAAACAAACAAACCTAGACCACAAACAACAAAAACAACCCCAACAACCACCCAAAAAAACAACAAACACACCCAACAAAAACCCAACCAACCCCGCAAATAAAAAGAACACAACCACCAACCACCACCACCACCACCAACAACAACCCAAAACACAGAACCCCTACACACAAAACACCACCACCAAAACAACAACAACACCCCAACCAACCCAAAAAACCCATTAACCCCCAAACCCCCCACAAAAAACCAACAACAACAACCCAAACCAAACCACAAACCACACCAACAACCCACAAAACACCCAAACCACACAAACCCACCCACAAACAAAACCAAAACACCAAAACCAAACCCAAAACACCAAAACCCACAAAAACCGAAACCCCCACATAACACCACACCCAAACAAACCAACCACCCAACAAACCCACAACCCCACCAAACACAAACACACCACACAACACTACCAAACACACAACCCCACAAAAACAAAACACCACATAAAAAACCCACAAACAACCCATAACAACAAACAAAACCCCCAACAACAGCAAATAACAAACCCCACCCCCCCCACAAAAAACAACCCAAGCCCAACCCCAACTAAACAAAACAACAACACACCAACACCCAACAAACCCCCAACAAAAAAAAAAACCACCACCTCACACCTAAAACCCCCCAACGCCACACAACACGACACAACAAACCAACAAAACCCACCCAACCCCAACCAAAAAAACCCAACAAACCAAACCAACAAAACGCAAAACACAACAACCCCAAAACGCACCCAACCAAACACAACCAAACAACACCCCACAAAAACAACCAACCAAACACCACCAAACCAACAAAACCCTCACAGCCCAACCAAACAAAACCTACACCATACACAACCACCAAAGCAAAAACCCCCCCCAACCCAAAAACAACCAACACAACCTAAGAACAAAACCACAACCGCCAACCCCAAAACACACCAAAACCCACCCACAACCCACCCCCACACCACCCCAGCCCGCGACAAAACACAAACACCAACCACAAAACACCACGAAACGCAACCCCCCCACGCAACACACAACCACAAAAAAACCACAAAAACAACAACCACACCAACAAAACACAATCCACACACCCAAAACAACCCCATAAACCACAAGGAAAACGACCACAACGAACAACCCCGACCCAACACCAACCAACCCAAAAAACCCACACCTCACCCCCAACAACCCCCCAACCCCAATCACCACCACTCAAAAACCACAAACCTACCCCCAAACAAACAACAAAAACCCAACAAAAACAAACACACAAAACACAAACAAACCACCCCACATAAACCCACCACCCCCCCATCCACGAAAACAAAATAACACCCCCTAACACCCACGACACACCACCACTACCCCAAAAACCCAAGTACACACTACACACCCACCACCAATAACCACAACCAACCCAAAAAACCACCAACAAACCCCCAACAAAAAGACACACCCACACCACAAAAACCCCACCCACCTACACATCAAACACTAACAACCAAAACAAACCAAACCCCACCCAACTCCAACCCAACACACCAAAAGCCAAAACAACAACCCCGCCCAGAACAACAAGAACCCAAAAATACCCCCAACCACAAAACACCCCACCAACACTACAACAACCCAACCACACCAACAACCAACCACACCCAAACATCCCCACCAACACAACCAAACCCCCACAGAACCAAACCAACGACACCAACCAAAACCACACCCCCAAAAAACAAAACCACGCCAAACCCCACACCCACAAACCAACAACAACAAACCCCAAACGAACAACACAACACATAACAAAAACAACCACCCACACAACAACCACAAACCAAACCCAAAACATCCAACAAAACCCCAACACCCCCCACACTCGCCAACAGAACCTCACCCAAACCCCAAACACAACCCCATCCAAAAAACACCCCCACCACAACAAAACCAACACAAACAACACAACCCCAAACCAGCTAAAACGAGAAGAAACACACCAACAACCACCCACAACCCCACCCACCTCAAACCACCCCACACAAAACAAACCACCAACCCACACAACCCACAGCCAACCCAAACACAAAAACACACACCAAAGACGAACCACCAAAAAACACAAACACAAAAAACCCAAACTCACCACCACCAACACCAAAATACACAATACACAACCAACCACCACCATCACCACCACCAACCAACACAAAACCAAACCCCACCCCAAACAACAAAACACCAAACAAACGACACACACCACCCAAATGCACACACCAAACACAAAAACCCACCCACACCAACCACACACAAAACAAACCCAACAACAACAACCAACACAACCCAACAACCAAACACAAGCCCACCAGCACAACGCCAACAACCACAAACACAAAAACCAACCAACTAAAACACGACAAACAACACTAACCCTCCAAAACTAACAACAACCACCCCCGCCCTACAAAAGCCCACCCCAAAAAACACCACCCCAACAACCCCACAAAAACTAATACGCAAAACAGCAACCCACCCCCACCCAACAAACACCACAACAAAACCACAAACAAACCCACCCCAACCCCCAACGCCAACCATCAAAAAGACACACAGAAAAAGACACCACCAACACACCCCCACACAAACAACCCACACCAACCACCCACCCCACATCACCAACAAACCCACACAAAACCATACAAACCACAAACCACAACAACAACCCAAAAAACAAAAACCCCAACCCCACAAAAACAAAACAACCACCAAAAACCCCAACAAACCCCCCCCAAACAAACACAACCAAACCACCACAAACTTCCCAAACGCCAACAAAAACCAAACCCAACACACAAAACAAACTCCCCACACACTACCAACAAAAAAAACAACCCACCCACCAACACCCAACAAACAACACAACCAACCAAAACAACAACACCCCAACCAACAACAAAAACACCCCAACCACCAAACAAATCAAAAAACCAACACCACAACCAACACACACCAGCACAATCCAAACCCCACAACAAAACAAACAGAAACATACCACCCCAACCACCCCCCCCGAACACCCAACACACAAAACACCCCCAAAAACCCCACCTACCACCACAACCAACCACCCAAACACCTACACCCCACAACCAACACTCCCCAGACCCCCCTAACAACAAAACCAAAAACCTCAACAACCACAAAACAAAAACAAACCACACACCAACATCCCCGCCAACAAACAACACAACCAAACAAAAAAAAACCCACAACCACCCTCACGCCCATACCAAACAACGGAACACCAAAAAACAACCACCACAAACAAACAAACAAAAAACAAAAACAACATACCAACGAAACAACAGCCCCCCACCACCAAACCCCCCCCCAAAAAAAACAACCCAAACACAACAGAGAAAACAACCAACACCCCACCACAAACACACCACCCACAAAACAAACCCACATCCCTCAACAACAAACACACCAAACACCACCCAAAAAAACCCACACCCACACAACACAAACAACACCCGATCATCCACAACAACCCCAAAACCCACAACACCCAAAAACGACCAAAACCGATACAACCAACCCATAAACAACCCACGACCACCACCCATCCCACACGACAAAACTAAACAACCAGCCATCACAACCCAAAACAACCCCCCCACACAAACAACACAAATACACAAACCACCCTAAACAGAAAAAACCCAACAAACACAAACAACAATAAAACAATACCACCAAACCAACACCAAAACACGACCCAACCACACAAAAAACAACAAACCGCAACACCACCCCCCCAAACCCCACCAAAAACAAACAACAAAACCCCATACGCACCCCAACAACACACACAAACACCACCAACCCTCTAGACTACACAACAAACCAAACAACACAACCCAAACCCACCAACACAGCCCACACCACATAAACATCACGCACCAAACCACAAAAACCCATTCCACCCCACCCACACACACACACCCAAAAAAACACAACGGCATCACAAGAAGACCACCCCAAAAACACCACACACCCCCAAAAACCCAAACCCAACTCAAGAAAACAAACCAGCAAAAGCCCACCACCCCACCCCAACCACACAAACAACATCACCCAACCACCAACCCAAAACCCAAAAAACCCCCAAACCCCAACAAAAAATTACAAGCACAAAACCACCACACTCAACACACACCACAACCAAACAAAAACATAAACCCCCACACACAACCAACCCAAGACACAAACCTATCCCAACCACCACCCAACAAACCACAACACCCAAAACAAACCCAACCCACACCACACCAATCACCAACCCAACACACCCCAACCAATCCAACAACCAACCACAAAACCCAAAATCACACACCAACCCCACCAACACACAATAAACCCACAACACAACCACATACCAAAAAAAACCCACACACACCAAAACAACCACAACAACCAAATACCAACACCACACCCCCAAAACAACACAAGCCAAACACCAACCCACCAACACCACAAACCACCAACCCACACTCCCCCCACACAACCCCCGTCCCCCTAACAAAACCAACCAACCCAAAACCCTCAACACCCAACACTCCACCCCAACAACCACCCCCCCAAACCACACCAAACCAAAACCAAACAACCACACGCCAAAACCCCCACACCACCCCCACAACAAACAACCAACACACACAAAAAATACACACAAAACCCCAACAACCCACCCACCACAATACACCAACCACCCAAAACCCCCAAACCAACAACAAAAACCAAAAAACAACGACACAAACACCCAAAACAACCCCAAACCCCCAACATACAAAAAATCATCCCACCAAAACACCCCACACACCCACAACACAAACACCACCCCCCCCACCACAACATAACAAACACTCCAAAACCCACCAGAAACCACCAACCCAACAAAAACTAAAATAAACCGACCCAACCCCACCAAAGCAAACCAACAAACCCAACCACCACAACCACAACAAAACACAACCCAAAAAACCCACACAACACAACACCACAACCCCACAAAAAAAACACACCAACAAAACCCAAAAACAACCGTTTAGCTTATCAGCTTATTATTTCAGCTTGTTTAAGATTTCTTTAGATTTTTAGAGTAGATTAAGCTTATTTTAGTGTACTGTTTTCAGTAGAACTTATTTGTCTTTTCAAAATAATTTTAAGAGTTAATCAGTTTTAGTTTTCTAGCTTATTTATCATTATAGTCCATTCTGGTTGCTTATTCTTATGCTTAAGTGCTTATTTTGGGTAGTTAACCTCCTGTTTTAGCTTATTTGCTTATTTCCTGTTTAATTGTGTTTTGTTAAGGCTAACAGTACTAACCTTAACTTAACAGTACTAACTTATAACTAGCAGTACTAACTTTAAGTTAGTACTGGTAGTTAATACTGGTAGTACTGTTGTTAGTACTGTTGTGTTTCTCTTGTTTAATTTAGCTTAATTGCATGCTTAATTTGCTTATTTAGATTTAGATTAGCTTATTTGTCTGTCTTAAGCTAATTAGAGCTTATTTGTGCCTTTGCGTAAAAGTTTTAAGTGTTTTTGCTATTTCTAGCTTTTATGCTTATTCTAGTTTATGTTCTTGTTTAATTTTTATGTGCATTTGCTTTCAGTATTAATTCACAAACATTCCTTGTTACATTCAAACACCAATCATCAATCGTTCTTCGATAATCCATTTCTAGCCTCGTTGGGACATAACGACCCGGGAACGCTCTATACTGCTTTCGGTTTTCTTGATCTCGCGCGAATTCTGATCCTTTGTTGTGTATTTATAATTATATTTACTTATTGATACATAAAAAGAGGGGTTGGTTTCTGCGAATCACTACGATTGTGATATTCGTTATCATCCAGGGAAAGCGAACGTAGTGGCCGATGCGTTGAGCCGTAAAGAACGGATTGAGCACTTTGGGACAATCACAGTTCACGATACCCTGTCGTCCCACACTCATAACAAATAACACCTTGCTGATTCCCAAGTGGGGCTCTTTGCATGTTTGGAACAACAGCTGCAGATGTGCAATCTCTCATCTGGTGACCAACTCTCTTACAGTTATTGTACTTCACAGTACATGGCCCTACATGGTGGTATCTGCACTTGTTGCAGAGTGGGTGAGGTCCAGCATACCCTCTCCTCTCATTGGTCCCAACCGCGTGGAAGCTCCTAGCGCACAGTCTGGCCCACTAACAAGTGTCTTTGCCTCTGAAATGGCTGGTTGTTGTCCATGGTTAATCCTTGGATACTTTCTAGAACATACCTCTTATTGCTCACACTCCGTGCAGCAAACCCTGGAGAGCTTCTCTAGGTCCATCAATTGGTTAGCAAAGTGCGTATGGCAAATCTTGGAGTCTACCGAGAGATTCGCACCATCACCATTCCCTTTGTATGTTGGTCTGTAAAACCTCCAAGAAACCTCGATCCACGTCGTTCCTCTTCAGCAAAGACCTATTCTATTACACAACAAAATCAACTGCCTGAAACCATTTGATGTGTAAGCAGTGCTGTCGTTTCCTTGATTCCACATTTCAGCATTCCGAATTCATGGTCTTTCTCTGCCATCTTTTGAGAATCCGTTCCTTGGACAATACACCTCAGTCATTAACTTTATAAGTCCAACCCATTTCATGGCATACGCAGCACAACGCACTCAACTTGGTTCTCTAGTGGACGTATTTCACCAAACAAGGCACTGTCCTGCATGCGCGATGTAGCATATTTCACCAGTAATTTCGATGGACAATTACTGATATTGAACACAGTCTCCATTTTCTCGAACTAGCAGGCCAATCCGACAACGCCTTCACTTCCTAAGAAATTATGTGGCTTGCACTTCAAGAAGTCTTGGAACGTGCACTCTCGAGCCACTGGAATGAAACCTCTATAGTTCATGTCATGATTCCCATTTATATGTTTATCCCCATTTATCCGTTCCTGTCCTCCGTTTCATTTCCTCCCGTTTCCTATTTCTCCATTGTCCATTTTCCTCCAGTTTCCATTTTCCTTCCTCCATCCCTCAATTTCCATTTTCCGTTTCATTCTCCACCAATTCCTCCATTTCTCATTTCCGCTCCCTTCTTCCGCGCATCTTGTTCATCCCTACTCTCATTAAGGGGTTCAAGGTTCATTGCGGCTTCACGTGCCTCCCTCTCTTTAGCTACTCGGCGAGAAACCAAGTCTTCAATCTCCTCATGAGTCATAAATGCTCTAGATCCTGTGTTAAGCATCTTCCTACAACACAACAACGTTAAGCCTCGTGAGATTTTGGGTGGCGTAGCGAGATCACTAAGGTAGTTAATAAAATTGACGGTTTATTTCACATGGGAATGCATGATCAAATATATTATGTGAACGCCCAGGATCATAGGATGCAAAAAGGTATAGAGTAAATGTCAAATTACGACCCATAACATAGATACAAATAAGATCGATTTTCATGTCATCGAATATTAGTGATTACATCTCATAGTTTTCAAAATATAGAAAATACGAGTTTCTAACACTACGGTCACTACTAAACGCTACTGATCAATACTACAACACCAATGAACGTATCTAAGGATGGTAGCCCATGGTGCTTCCGAGCGCCCACGCTCGAAATCTGCCACGTTCTTAGCACCTCGAGTCATAAATTGAGACGACGTGATATGGCCGCCAGGCTGCGCTCTGCATACGTTGACATGCCGCGCTGGAGTCGGTCAACTCTCTGACCCTCAACACTCGTGGTGCCTCTGAGCCTCCTGTTATCCGTCTCCAACTCAGCAATCCTCTCAGTCAAGGCAGTGACTGCCGACTCAACCCCAACAATCCTACGTCCCTGCTCCCTCTGGACGCCTTCAGTAACCTGTACACGATGGACTAGGATAGCCATTGTGTGATCAAGGAACCTCTGCACCAGGCTCCCCAAGGTCTCATACGTACCCTCTGCTGCTCTCTACCTCCTGATGCAGCCTCCTAGAACATCCTCTTACACAAACGTGAGTAACCCTATCATCTCCTTCCTCCCTCAACTATGTCTCGCGTATCCGTACCATCTCCGTCTTCGTGCAAACAGGGAATGGTAACTGAATAAATGCAAATGACGAATGAATGAGTGGGACATCAATACGGCATGTGAAATGGAATAAACAAAATATTTATTCTAATATTAGTTATACTTAGATATTATAATACATATAACTTTATCTACGTAGTACGTAGAGACGATAAAGTTACGGATAAGACACATTCTAATCCCCGATAAGGATCACATAACTGGGATAGTCCATACCTAGTTAAACTACATGGTTCTCTATAACCTTGGCTCTTGATACCAATTTGTCACACCCCAAAACAGGGCCTAGACGGAATACGTGTCCGGAGGCGTGACTTCACTGAATATCTCAAGTACAAAGCATAAAGAACGGCCTCTAAGGGTACATTTAAAAAGAAATACCGTTGCATAAGATAAAATAATAATAAGTTTTACATCTCGAGCAGAAAAAGGTCAAACAGAAACATGCAGGAATGTTTAATAAGATTGAAATCGTCAACGGTATTTAAACATAATATAAAACTGGTGACTGGTCCAAGCAAGAACTTCACCTAAATCAAGCAACGACTTCCACGCTAAGCACCTGAGAAAAACATGCTTAAAACGGTCAACATAAAGTTGAGTGAATTCATAGGTAAATTAGTAAGGTAAGGGAGTGACCATAGAGATGTTTACAGCAATGCGACCGTTTATAACAGTAGCAACTTCACATAAAAGGTATTGATTTACGAGTTGCAGCTAAGCTCATGTCTGCACCGATGCTAATTCGTGATACATAGCTGATTCCATATAGCAAAAGTTGCATTGCCTTATAGAAATCCGACCTATGGAGGACTTCCTGATCTGAAATGTCGAACATGACATATATCCCCATTTAATTCGGGGGGCGACCGTAGGAAGTAAGTGCGCTTGCCCCGATATGGATTAATTAGTCCCAATAGATCAATTTATTCACTCACGCTTACTTAACCAATCTGAGATCGGTTAGAGGTAGATAACGGTTCATGATAGTTTTAGGCAATAAGAGGTCTAGAGCTACTTAGGCAACACGTAAACCGAGAAAATTCTCATGAAAGTACTTGTGTCCGATTTTTAAAACCAAGCAATTGTTACTACTGACCCTAAAGTATAAAACAATTAATACAAAACGATAAAAAGTGAGGGCTATGACGCTAGCCTTGAGTTGGTGATTGAGTAGGGTCGCACGTCTATGAATATATCACGAGCGAAACGAACAACAGTACAACGAATGCAACCCTAAAGAATATAGGGTTCGTCTTAGAAATCAGAACGTGATAGGAAAAATGAGGTGATGATATGCATCAAAGTTGACTTAAAATACTGTTGTTAATAAAGCACATGGTGATCGTATGTGGTTGTTGTTTAAGTAGTGAATATGATATATAAATAACTAAGGCTATTTATATTTACTAATATATATTTCTATTTATCGCAATGTTCAGACTCTTGAGCGTCAATACAACCCAAATATGATTAAAACCTTTGAAAGCGTGATGAGTAATATCGTGTATTTTTATCCATATTTCCTCGTAGGATCACCCATCTAGGTTTCCCTCTATCTCCCTCGCACGAGCACGCTTAACTGTCGGTTTTTTAAATAAAATACGTCGGTTAGAAAAACAGTAAAATAAGTATTTTAATCTTATTGTTTCATGGTTAATTATGTTATTACGCGATCATTTACATAAATAATATGTTTTTGATTCGGAAAAATCTTATAAAAATATAATTTTCACATTTAATCCTAAGTATATAATTTTTATATCATTTTAGGCATCCCCGTATCGTGTTTACACGCTTAGTCTAAGTCATGAGACTTTAATCCAAACTCATTTTCAATTTACCATTTCAGCCATGTCGATCATCAAAATCCGTTACAACTAGGCCTTTTACGCAAAAGGTATTTAATAATCCTGATGGTCCATCAATAAGCGATCTTATATTTTAATAAGCCGGAAACCCAAACTTATGGATAAGCTTGTGTTCGTGTGAGCTTCTTCGTAGAAGGACGTGGCCTTTAAAAGCCGCGATTAATCTAACTGTGGCTTTATTGGGATAAGCCAAATAAGCTTAATGCTTTGTCCTTCCAAAAATAAGCTAAAAATAAGCCGAATAAAATATAAGTTAAGTCAAATAAGCTCGAACAATATTTCTTTGTGGTTCCTTATAGTTATCGAAACCCAAACAAGAGCCCAATAAAGCTTCAATAAATCTAATAATCTTTCCCGCGAGAGCAAATTAAATAAGCCGAACAAAATAAGTCGTAAGTTAACATTTTTATTATTCGAAAATAACTTTGATCACAAACTATGATTTCCTTATACTTGTTTTATTTATTTTCGAAATATATGTGTACCCTTTTATGGATGATGAAGAAAAAAGTACAAGTTTTTATGAAAATGTAATGACTTACAATGAATGAAGGTTTAAAAGGACGATTAAGACTAAACAACCCAAACGTTGTTTATAAGATACCCGAATGATCAAACAATCAACAAATCTTCAAAAGTTCTTGGTCAAAGGTGAAAAGTTTATGAGTTTATATGTATGTTGTATATATTTCTTGGGTTTTGGGGAGAACAAAGAGCAAAGGAAAACTCAAATATAGTGTGTGTAAATAATGAAGGAATGAATGAGATGAATGTGGTATATAAGAACAAAATTTTACACACCAAGAGTGTGTGTGAATGGTGTGCCTTGTTCGAACGAAGCCCAGACACAAGGGGGGGGGGCACGAATTGATCCACCAATGGCCTCCTCTATTACTAGTCCTTATATTACACATATGTTTAGATGTTGGTGCATGCCTAAAATTCAAAAATGGCATCCCATGCATGCATGTTGGTGGTATTCGGTTATGGTAGAGCCAAGAGGGGACCATTGTGGTTTCCACCATGCAAGAGTTAGTGGGTTTGAGATGAATGAGCGTTTTCATTGGGGGGGGGGTTCCTAACTTTACACAGTTTGATCAAGTAAAACCCGTAACACACTAATAAAGTCGAAAACAGAGTAACGTAATCACAGAAAAAATTATAACTTTACGGATATGCCCTAAGAAGCTAAAACGTGGATATTGCGAAAGCATACTTTCAACGTTGGCAACCCAGTTCACTCCCGGTGACGTTTCTCAGTTAAATGCGGGACAACTTCCCAGTTAAACATAAAAATTAAACGAAACGTTAAAATTTTAAATTATCAAACGAAAACGGCTAAAATATTGATCGGAAATTTTCGGGGTGTCACACGAAAGGCTGCGGTGTTTACAAAAACAAAATACACCTGATAGCGTGACCTCACTAACTGGCACTAGCAGTTTAGTGAACTATACAAAAATGGTCATAATCCAACAAAATCAAAGCAAACAACCAACAGGACTACTGAGGTCCCGGAGATCTCCTCTCCACATCAACGAGGCGTCTATCCAATCCAAGTATGCACTGCATCAAAGTACCCTCGCGGCTACTCATCTCGGCAACCAAAGTCTGTAGCTGCTGAATCTGCACATCTCTATGCTGCACGGCGGCCTGAAGAGTCTGTACGCCGTAGCTGACTCCATCCCGCAATCGTGGCGCATCCCTTTGGGTCACAGCCTTTGACCTTGCTCCACATAAAACCCCGACCTGCTCCATCTACTCACGACCGAACCTCTGAGATGCATACATAGTACTTGTCCCTCCACAACGTAAACTCTCGGACAAATATCCTCGATAGCAATGCTATCAGCCTCCTCAGCATCGCTCACCGTCATCACCTTCTTCACTAGTAGCCCATGACCGTACATAAATCCTCGATCACCGACAGAGGCACAAGAACTCCAGGTGCTAAGAGGGTAAGATAATGTCCCTCAGTAGCAGCGATAGATGAACCTCCTACCTCGTAAGTACTCGGTGGGGGCATAACTGGCATCAGAGGTGGCATGACGGGTCCATCAATCCACTGATTCCGAGCGAGCCATCTCCCAACCTCTTCATCGCCCTGCGGACGTCCCTCAAGTCATTCATCACATAGAGTGCCATCTCAGACAGCCAAACAGCATCGCTAGTCTTCCTAGGCCGCTATGTCCACATTGGCGAGCCAGTTTTGCTCCTCTACCTCAACTATCGGCTCCTTTAACTCGTCGATCACCGGGTCAACCAGTGGCTCATCTACCTCGGCCCCTAGAGGCTCGCCCAGCTCTCTTAACAATGGCACATCTGCCTTAATCCACCCGTTCGTGTTGTTTGGGTTACCGGCATAACCGGGCAATGATCCAGGCGTAAAGAAGTCATACGTGTGTTGTGGCTCTGGCTCATCCATCAGGAAATCGAACACACGGTCAGGCGACAAGGGTTCGCCCATGATACTACAAGAAAAGAAATACTTATATTAGTAATCATCATACATATTTTTAATCGAATGTGAAGTTATACTCATCATATATTAGGATGATTTCATTATATCGCATTAAGCATGCTTCTAAAGAAGAAATTAAACTCTTTCCGGAAGCGATCATACCAATTATATGCATATAACCAACCATCATAAGAACGATGCCGTATAATAGATCATTAAAATAGATAGTAGATATATATATATATATCTAATATTATATATATATATACATACTTATATAATTATTACTTATAACAAGTGCATTCCACTTGTCACGCACATGTATTGCAATTTAAATGCATCACACAAGGCATTTAAGGATCGAAAATGACACGCGCGGCGGGATCGACAGTGAGACGGATGAAAGACTCTGTGATTTTTTTAAAAAGAAACCGTTTTGTGAGTCCAAGTCTTTATAAAATGACTTATAGTTCACTACAACTAACGGCTCTGATACCACTCTGTAACACCCCCAAAAATAACAACGCAGTGGAATACCACTTTGGGGTGCTACTTCATAATACAGGCACACGAGTCCTAGTAACCACGCAAATGATACGTTAGAGAGAAAACAAAGATTTATTCATTTATTAAGGAGAATCAGAGTTATTTAGGTCCCAAACAACTTTAGAATTTTCATTTCTAGTAATCGCACAATACGACTTTCATACAAATCTCATTTTTATAAAATGTATAAATTTTCACCCAGACATAATCCCTAATATCCGCGTTCCGTTCCTTCCAAGCCATCAACATCTCCTAAATCTGAGATACATGTTTAAAAACATCAACAAAACATTGAGTGAATTCATAGAGTTTACAAATAACAGTCATAAACGCAGGATTTGTTTCCACAAAAACAATTAAACATTTGCTTGCAAGCAAGTTTATCTGATTGCCACTAACATGAGCCCGGTACCAAACCTTTAACACATTTATCATTTAGAAAAAAATACTACCAGGGAAGTATGCCACCCACCCACTGATTTCAATACAAATTTATCCGTCCATCGACAACAGTCAGGCGCTCAATATAGTTTTCCTCGGTTACATCAGCAGCCCAACAACGTCGACTTGCCAAGGCAGGATATTGAACCAACTTGCAACATCAAATTCAACCAGTCTGTTTCTGTCATATCCGCAGCAGAAGAGATCGTCCAAATCCTTTGCGCTCTCTATCCTTCAGAAACATTTGGCAAGATCCCCCTGAGCCAAATCTCGAGGGAGCCCGGAACCGATGAACCAACCGCTCACTAGCCTGTTCTTCCTCGAATCATTTCCTGGCTTGTGCATCCTCTGCAACAAACTCAGCAGGAATATCCAACTCAGGCAGAGGAGCCTTTCCTTTATCATACAACAGAAAGACCAGCAGGATTCAGACTCTATATGAGGAGCGGACACCAGCAGAAATATTAGCTCGAAACTGCTCAAAGGCTGGAGTAGTAAACTCTGTCCTGGCACGGGCGATAAGCAGACCTCTTACGCCTTAGAGGAACCTCCTCTTCTTCTCGTTCCTCCACATCATCAGAAGAACTCATGGTTACACGCTAGAGCTGCAGATGCCATAAACGGACTAATCCAACAAGTCTAATATGCATCCTGAATGTTCGCACATCTACCTTTTATCCTCTTATTGAGGCAAGCAAAACTACCAACCGTCGTGTCCCCCCCCCCCGCCCCCGCATCTTTTTGCAACGTTTTCTCTAACTTCTTGACTCTGTGGAAACCCGAGAGTTCTCAAAATAGCACCCCCCTTAATTTTTCTTTGATGTTTCCATGCTCGTTTCCAAGGAGTCTATACGTCCCATACACCTGTCAAGTTTTGCAGATAAACTAGTTAGTAGAGCAGGGTCCTCTGCCCTACCAGCAGCATCGGCTGTTGGTGTAGGAGCATCATCGGGCCCAACAGGTGACTCCACATGGAATCCACCATGAGTGGTGTCCATTCTTTCAGAGAAATTATATTACACGTCCTGCAGGCTCAAGATAGTTGTCAGGCCTAGGTTGGGGACCAAAGATAACGGGTTCCTCAAGGTCAGGGGCAACAAAATCATGGGGTCTGGGCTGTGGGCCAAAAATATTAGTGTTCACATAACATCAGAGTGTCCACCTACCCAGCGGTCTAGGGTGCAGGCCATACACTAATGGCTCCTCAAAAGTTAAAGGTCTGAGCTGGCGGGGGAGGTAAGACGCAGGCTCAGGAAGTAGGATCCCTAGCTTGGGGAGAACGTTTCAGGAACATATAGCCATGGTCGACTCCACAGTCCATCTAACAGTGTAAGACAGCAGGTGTAGGGACAACCCATTCTGTCTCAGAATGGTAGGGTGAAATCGAGTAGTGGTCTCTCAAAGCAGCTCTGACTACCGGTGTGGGTTTCCTGACAGGGAGAAACCAGAGTAGAGTTGACGGTACAAGGTGTGGGGGGCCTTCAGCAGCACTACAAGCAGCTTCATTGACAGCAAGAGCCATGTCCTCATTAGCAGCATCACGTCCTACCGAGCAAGCATCATCGCAGCGAGCACAATGGCAAAAGCATGGGGGGTGTCAAAGGTATTTGGCTGACACCTCCTATTGAATTTCGAATATGTCGCAAACATTTTCCATAGAGCGAGCAAATGTTGGTCTAGGGGTGCGGTCGCAATGCTGTCGTCTATCTTGCCGACAGATGCATGTTTAAAAACCTTGGGAACATTAAAATTTTGTTTGCTTTCGCCTTAAGCATGCCCCAATACATCCCCTTTAACGATAAATCGAGCGAAATTATATATCCTACCATTCGCCTAGGCAAACTAAGGGCTGTGGCAAATGGAACGCGAAACTGATTCCCAACCTCCGAACCTTCGGACTCAGACATAGCATAATAGGAGGTCACCAAAATCTCATATTGTGAGGGAGATAAAGCGATCTTAAAAAAGGTGCAGACGTCCGATCCGTCGGATACCCAATACGCCCACAAGCCTCTCAAAATATCATTCCATGGGCGATTCAAATGCCATGGCAATCGGTCAAAATAATGTACCTGAGTCCTAATGAGGGAGACTCAGTTACGACCACCTCACGGCCGTTCACTAGAGCGACTAGGTCATGCACACCCAGCAGCAGGTTGTGGCAAACAACAGCGGTTGCCCAAAATTGTTTGAGCACCAATGAGTCAAACACAACCGTAGGCATGAGTCAAGAGCGTACCTTAATGGAGAAAGGGTCCAATAACTAAGGATAGAGCTGTGAAGTCCTCGCAGCCTCTTTCCCTTCCCAAATGATGCGATCTTGATGTTATCATCGTTGTACTGTGAGTGGCGCCGCCATTTGTGTTAAATGAATATTTAGGTTGAAAAAGACAGAAATTCAAAGGCACGCAGATGAATTTTGGTGTATGTGTGGAAAGATGAAAAATTGGCTTATTGTCGATTAATTAGGTTAATGTGGCCCAATGATGAGAAGAGAAACTTTGATAATTTGATTGGTAAATAGTTGAGACCTTGGAAGTTGAAATAATTAAGTGAAAAGCAACTAGGAACCACGCCTGTTCAGGCAAGTGTAGCCGGCCAGATCACCATTTAGAACAAGTTTAAAGAGCAGAAAAACTTATTTCAACTTCCATTTTAAGACCGATCAGGTAGAAAGTCAAACAACATTAACACACTCTTAAAACCATCAAAACAAGTCCAAGCAGCAGAATTAGATATATGAGCAGCACAAACTAATTCAGGATCAGCAGATACATTCAGATACACCCGGCAGAATGGAGACTACCAGCAGAAACTGAGTGACTAGTGGCAGAGACCAAAGGGGGCCAACCTAGCAAAAATCAAACTGAGCACAGCAAGCGAACTGAAGTTGAGACAGCAATAAACCGAGTAACTACAAGCAAAATAACTCAGCAGCAGAAACATGATACTACCGACGGACAAACAAGTTACAGCATGCATAAAGGATGTAGGTGTGACAGCATAAACAACTCCAGCAGCAATGAATGTATCAACCAGCAAAGATTCCACCCAACACAAAACCGTGCAAACAGCAGGAATACACCACCCTAGACAACAGAAATGAATCCACCAGGAAAGTATCCTACCGCATGAACACGGTACTCGCTAGTCAAATCTCATAGCTACCCAGCAAAACAAAGTATCCACAAGAAGAATCACCGCCTAGCCTACTCATAGTACTACCAGCAGAACCAAGCCGGTCAGCCAGGCAATAAATGTACAAACTAGCAGCAGTATTGACTACCTGCAATCACAAGAAAATAATATCCCACAAAACACCATATCCCACAAAACACCATATCTACCTGCGAAAAAGTTAGAATATACACGTATACAACAACAAGCCTCCCTTTAGGCTTATACCTCCTGTTAGCCCTAAAATATGGTGGACTTAATCAGAATTACATTTACATCATTTAGAGTCGGTCGGGTTTAGTTTTACCTAGTCGATATCAGGGAACTAATAAATACTACTCCCTCCATACTTCCACGGAGGGTAGAGTTTCACATTGTAAAGTGTGAGTTGTGTGTGGTTCCTTTTTCGCTATTAAACCACACACATACACAAGACACCAGCATAATCCTTTCGATCTTTTTTCCTTAGCTCTCTCTTTTCTCTCTTTTTCTCTCAAATAATATGCTCAATTGACATTTTCCATTTTACCGAAGCTTTCCGGATCATGTGGTCTAGGGTGAATCTATATTAACAATTGTGCACCATAGCAGATGAGGGAAATCCGTGTTTGTTCATTCTACTGATTATTGTGGTTCAACAAGATCAAATTCGTGAGTGGTAAAAGCAGAAGTCAATAAAAAAATCAAAACCCCAATTTTGTGCTTAGTTGTGTAAATGTTTATGTTATTAAGCAAGATGCTAGCATACGGGTTAGTTAATTGCGCAAGAGGAAACAAGTTAAGTAGTCAAAAAGGGTGATTATTGGGTTAGGCGATTTTTGGTGGGACAGAAGTCGTATTTTTCGTCGTTGCGTTTTGACTCTCAGGCAAAAGAGTCCATGTTGCGTTTTGAATTTTCTTCTTGTTGCAGGATTGAATTCCTTCTTGTTGCGAGTTTTTGACTCATTGCTTATTTGAGACTGTTGCGTTTGACACGTTGCGTGTTTGACCCTTGCTTTTTGAGATCCGTTGCGTTTTTGACATCTTTGCATTTTTGACTCGTTGCGTTTGACTTCGTTGCGTTTGACTCTCGTTTTGACTCTTGCGATTTTACAGACTCGTTGTGTCTTTTGACGTCGTTGCGTTTTGACGCATTGCGTTTTGACATTGTTGCGTTTTGGTTACTGCTTTTTGATTACAGTGCGTTTTGTGAAGACCTCATTGGCGTTTTTGCTTAACGCGTCCTCTGCCCACAATTTGTTATTCCATTAGAATTTTGATAAAGATAGTTGCGTTTTGATTAGTGGTATCATTGCGTTTTTGACTAAAGTCATTGCGTTTTGAACCATGGGAAAAACCCATGTTTTGAAAGCCCGAATTTCCCATCAGGTGGGCATGGAGCGGACTGTTGGGCAATGACCGCATGTTGGGAATATATAATCAAAGATCAAGAACAACAAACATGCAATCCACAATCTCAAGAACCAAGATCATGAATACTAGCAAAAAGGTGAGGGGGGTGTTTGAACTGTCGTGGGTGGAGTGGTTGCCATAACAACAAACACCACAGCAAACAAAAACACTTATACCAAAACGATTCCTGAAAAGATTCACGTTAAATGACAAAATGGCTAGAGATTTGGATTTCAATGACCATGTGATTTACGAAGTGGATTGGTGTATCCTTATTTGCAATTGAAGGTGAGGATTTTCACAAAGGCGTCAGCACTTATTTCATCAATCTGTGACTTTCATTCTATTTTCTATCGTTTGATTGACTTGCTTGAATCGATAGCATTATAGTGATTAAGGACATGGATTTATCTAGTTTCCCAAACGTCAAGGGGTGTTGATGAAGACATGGAACAACTATCACTGTAAGGAGTTAACGTAGTTTATACTCAGTGTCACAAGCCCAGATTGTCGATGTGGAAATTATCAAGAGTGTGTTGTACCTTTAGTTATACTTTGTGATGGAGTAAAAAGGGTACTTAGATATTTCTTCTGCACGTTCTGACAATCAACATAGTGAGCAAGATTATGTACAAAGTTGGGGGAGTTATACTTCATTTTCAAGTTTGATCTAATGGGTTTATACTTAGCACCAAGTGGATCACGACAATACCGACCAGAAATACGAGGTTGGAAAGTTAGCCAAGAGTTGATTAAAGATCGAGATGTAATCACACTTCTCATGGTATTTTGTGCTACTTCCAGAACAAAGATATCTTCACATCTAAGCAAGAATCTTCAAAGTTCTTCGAATGAGCATTCATGAGTCACAAGACCTTGATTATACCAAGTGGTTTCTTGATTCTTGCTTCATCTCCCTAAAGGTCTCTGATAGTGTCAAGGAGGGTTAATGAATTCGTTTGTATATCAAGATTGGTGCTTATGACAAGTAAACTTCTCTGAGTATATGAACGGACCACGACAATGATGCTCCGAGAGTTCGCAACCATCATGGTGGGAAAAATGTGTACAGCGGGACTGTAATTGACTTGATGTTACGATGTCAACATCCAGGGGGAAGTAGTGTATACTACTTCACTAAGAATGGTATTTGGTGTGAAGTACTCTGCAAACAGCAGAAGAACATGCAATTTCTCGCATGGCACCCCACTGAATGAATATTCACCAAGCTCCGTGAGTGACAAGAAGCATAGGATCTGGTGTGTTTTGTGCCTTCTTTAACAAAATTCCGCTGTTCACTTTGATGACAAGTATAAAGATTTTCCGCGAGCTACAACAATGTTTCAGAATCTGCTCAAAGATAGGGAAGTGTTGGTTCTGGGTGAAGCTGATGATCAGAAACTTCGCCAAAAAGTATGTCTATGAAAAAGCTTTTAAGACAGTGCTTCATGGATTGGGGGGAAGTTATAATCCAGTTCATGCATACTAGCGAATGGTCCTGTACAAGTAAAGACAATGAGGATCCAAGTTTGGAATAGCAAGTTTCAAGACAAGAGAACTACATACATCTTTCAGCTTTGGAAGCGCTTTGAAAGACTTTATGTGTGTTGTATTTGTATCATGATAGGAACAATTGTAAGTAATGGTCCTATGTCCCGCATAGTGGTGGGAAGATTGTTAGCCCTAAAATATGGTGACTAATCCGGAATTACATTTATCATTTAATAAGGTCGGAGTATCCGGTTAGTTTACGTAGTAGTCGATCTCGGACGGATAATCGAATACTCCCTCCAGAAACTTCCATGGAGGGGTATGGAGTTCACATTGTAAATGTGTAGATGTGTTGGTGAGTGGTTCCTTTTTCTCTACGATGCGCACCGCACACATACACAAACACACTATCTTCTTCTTTTTTCGATCTCTTCTCTTCTCTCAATATTTTTCTCTCTAATAATTTGCGAGCTATTTACTTTCCATTTTACCAACCTCCGCATCATTGATTCATAGGGAAATCTATATAACACCGTCCACGCATCACTTCACGAAAGAGGGATTCACCATTCTCAATATGGACCACCAGATATACTCAAATCTCGTCCCCATCAAATGCCTTGTCAGACGCAATCAACCACAATATCATACGGTGATATGTAATCACCAGCACCTTATCAATGACTTTATTCATTGCAGCTCTTAAAAAGTGATGCCTAATCCTCAATATGCTTCTGGTCCTTTGATGAAAGAACTGGGTTCTTGCACAAGAGCTAGTATGGTGCTCATGTGTCTATGAAGATTTGGTATGACATGAAGTTGAATCCATAATCCAGCACTGGGTTTCTGATCCAAGTACCTATGCAACAACCGATCTAGCTGCAGCAACATACTCGCTTCTGTTGAAAATAGCCGACAATATCTGCTTCTTGCACTGCCATGAGCGCTTAACCTTCTGCCCAGAAATTGACATCCACCTGGAGTGAATTTCCTATCACCATGGAACCACATAATCACTATCACTGTAGGCTTCCAACTAGAAAAGGAGAATCATTAGGTTACCACAAGCCTAATTTATGGTCTGCAACCTTTTCTAATTACTTTAATATCTTCTTGACTGCATTCATATGAAAGTCAGTGGAGAGTAACATGATTTCTGGAACAGGCACTAACTGCAAACATTATTCAGTCTTGAAGCTGAGAATACGATATTGCAACCCAATCATGGATCTGACAAATGTACATTAAACTGGAGGAACAGCTTCATCTTCAGTTTCAATTGGTCTTACAGCTTCATAGGGTGTTTATGTATGTAGTTCTTACAGAGCCATGTCTAACTTTGTACGCATGTCTTTAACATACTTGTCTTATGGCTGATAAAAATACCATCAGGCAACTGTTTCACCTAGTAGACCTAAAGAAGAAAACTCATCTCTCCCTAGCACACATTTCAATTCCATCCTTGACATTCAACACCATGCGAATTTCTTCACAACACCAGCTTTACGGTTTGACCCAAAATGATGTCATCCACAAAAACCTGTACCGAAAAGTATATCCCTGGGAATATTGCTTATGAACATGCTTAGTCCATAGTATACCTCGTTCTGTAATTGAATTGTAACAGAAAAGCAGTACAATTCTATGCATACCAGCTGTAGGTGCGTTGATGAAGACCATACAAATGCTTTGACCACGTCTGTAACAGCATGCTGTTGAGAAGTAAGGATCTTTAAAAGCCTTTGGGCTGAGTGCCATACACTAGCTCTTCAATTTCTCCATAAGAAGAAAGGCACTCTTTAGCATCCATCTGATAACCAAAAGCCCATAAAGAAGCAAAAAGCAAAAACATCGGATTGCCTCTATGGTCTGGCCATGGTGCAAATACCTCTTATTAATCAAGGTGCCCTCGCTCTATGTCTGTGTCCCCTGTGCAACGCAACCTTGCTTTATGTCCTTATAAACTATTCCTCTGGCATCCCTCTGTTTCTTCAAAATCCATTTGGTCCCTATCGGATTTTGCCAGCAGTAAAGGGACAAGTGTCCATGAATTCTGGTTGATGAACTGTTGCAAGATCTCTTCCTTGCATAGCAACAACCCAATCAGAAAAAAAAACCTGCAGCGCGGTGGGCGTTAGCGATGCACTAGTTGGTTTTCTACCTTAGAAAGAAGGCAAGCAAAACAGACAATGAAGTTGATGCTGTATGATTGGTACCCTTATGGTGTGACAATCCTTGAATAATCCAATGAACGCACTTTTTCACCAAACTTGGATTTTTATGGCGCTTTGGCTGCTTGTTAGAGAAAGACTAGGAGAGCCAAATCCTCCAGAAATCGTTGTGACTGAGGGCGATGAATTGGTTCACTCACCCTTTTTTGTAGGAACTGGGATTCACGTTCCACAGCGGGTGCATAAAGAGTGTAAGAGTAGCGCCTAAAATCATCATCAAGAAGAGAAGGATGTGAAGATGCCAGATGAAGAGTGAGATCCATGCACACCTCTAGAAGGATGGAAAGTCGTGTAGAGTTTTCACTTGAGCCCAATGTTGACCAGAGATAGTTAGACTCAGATCAGCATGTACACAGGAAGAAGTCGAGCAGAAACAGATGTACTGACAGCAGAATTGCCCTGACCAGCAGGTCGAAAATTACCAGCAGGATTACCACCAATCTATATAGCAGACACTACCAGCGCAAGTAAGACTACCGGACCAGCAATACGACCACCACAGAATCACTGCCAGCAGGATCCTATCAGCAGACACACACCGTGATTCGAATATTTAAGCTTCAGCTTGCCTTATTATTCTATCCCTGCTGTTTCTTGTGAGAACAAATAACCATATCGTGCAGCTGCGTCCTTAGCTTCATATTCTTGTCTTTGAAGCTTAGCAAGCTCTTCTGCATAATCTGCATTGCGTTCCATAACACTAGGACCATTGTTTGATGAAGGACCTGCAAAACTGTTAGAAGGAAATGAAGGAACCACTATAACTTGCTCATCCACGTCGGAATCTGAGTCATGATCGTGTGTACCTGCAGTTATGTTAGATTCTTGTGAACCTGCAGGTGTGTCAGTTTTAGAACGAGTATAACCTAATGAATCAGTTAAATAGTCAAGGTCAAAGTACCACTCATGACCAATTCCCTGAACATTGGGTTTATCTTCTAAAAATCGCAGATTCATGGTTTCCTCTACCCTCTTTGTTATGGTTCGGTATTTATAAACCCATAGGCTTGCTAATTGAAGCCAAAACCCACACAGGATAACCTTCATCAGCTTTAACCCTTTAAATTTTCCAAATGGTCACTGGTGTTAAGGATAGTTACTTGACACCCAAAAGGTTTAAGATGACATATCTGAGGAACCTTCCCAGATATCCAATTCATAAGGTGTTTTATGATGGGGATTATTAATAAGTACACCCTGTTTAAAACATACAAGCGTGCTAAACAACAGCCTCAGTCCAAAACAGGTAGGTAATTTAGGAGTCGGCAACATGGTTCTAGCAGCCTCTATAAGAGTCCTATTTTTCCTCTCCAGCAACCACATTCTTAGCTGCGGGGTTTTCTGGATACTATTCCCTTTTAATTCCCTTTTCCCACAGAGGGGGTTTTTTTTCAATAAGTTTTGCATTTTTGACTCTGTCCATTATCACACCTTTATTCCTTTAACTTTTTTATAGTAGCTGGTTTTCTATAAGGAAATAAATTCTTTAATAAATTCTTTAAGGACATAAAATGTTTCATCCTTAGTACTCAAATAGAAAGTCCAAGTAAACCTGCTAAAGTCATCAGTAACCACTAAGGAGTAGTACTTCTGGTCAATACTCCTTATATTGGTAGGACCAAAAAGGTCCATATGCAGCAATTGCAGAGTTTCAGTAATAAGTCTCTCAGCAGAAATACGCTTGTAAGAAGCCTTATGTTGCTTTCCTTTGTTGCAGGCAACACAGTTGTGTTCATTGGTGAATACCTTGAGAGGTAACCCATCAACCAGACCTTCCTTAGCTAACTTGTTGATTGTTTTGAAGTTCACATGAGCCATCCTTCTGTGCCATCTGGTGGATTCATCCAAGGATGCTTTTGCTACTAAACAAGTAACATTTTGTTCTGGTTGTAGTTCTGAGATGCTGAAGGTGTAGAGATCACATTTCCTAGGAATTCTGAGTACCACCTGACGTTCATCAGGTAATTGGAAGTCTTCTGTAAGCACCAAACAGTCAGTGTCTGTGAAGAGAACTTTGTTCTTTTGATCACAAATTTGTGATACAGAGAACAAGTTAAAGTGCTGCAGCTCTTCAACATAGTAGACATTTGCAAAGTCAAGCTTTGATGTCCTTATGGTGCCTTTTCCTGTTATTCTACCATCTCCACCTCCAAATTTGACAATGCCTCCCTGGACCTGCACAAAATCATCAAGCTTCTCCTTGTTTCCTGTCATACTTCTTGAGCAACCACTGTCAACTATACCTATGTCATTATCTGTACTAGGATCACCCATAACTTACCTGTGTTTCCTCTATGTCAGACTTGTATGGGGTGGGCATATAAGTTCCAGTGATGGAGGGAGGAACTGCATGCATCTCCCCAGCCTTGACAAACCATGAGGAAAGAGGTTTAACCTCCTCAACAGGTTCTGGGTACATGACACTAGGTGTAGACAAATCAAACACTTCGTCTTTTCCAAAGTACTCTTTAAATCCTAGACCAATTTTAGTTCTTGTAGACATAGAGCTATTTATCAATTTTTTCAAGTTCTTGGAAGATTCCTTCCACTTTTCAAATCTAGCTAATGTCGCTTCAAACTTAACTTCCCATTCTTTCTTTTCTTTTTGTGCCTGATCATGTAATTTTTCAGTATAACTCAGTGTGTTAGTGGTGTTTTCTAGATTAGCAGATAAAACCCTAATCTTTTCTTCTAATGCAATCTGAGTTTTATGGTACCAATCTTTTTGTGATTCTAATGTTTTAACAGCATGCTGATATGCCTGAACTTTAATGTAACAATCATTATACAATCTATCAAGATTATTATACATAGTATTAAGATCATTAATTTTAGAATCACAACCAAGGGGACAATTTTGTACCTTAGGAGAAATCCCCATCATAGCAAACTCAGCAGCAGCATCAGAAACATCAGCACCACCATTATCAGCATGAAGTCCAGCCATCATCCCATATACCTTCTCAACCTCACCAGTCTTGTTTTCTGCCGCATGATCTGACCAATTCACCATGGAATCAACGGAGACCAAGGCTTTTGGTTCGTCTGTCTTAACTTCTGTGACCTTAAAAGCAGAATACCTAGCCTTATCATCAACTGTCTTCACATTACACTCCCTAGCAAAATGTCCCAATTGAAGACATTTGTAGCATCTAACCTTCCTTCTGTCAAATCTGGCAGGTTGCTGATTGTTATAGTTCATCTTTCGTCCTGCCTTCTTCTCAAATCTGTTAATCCTCAAGGAGAGCATAGCCATTTGCCACTTCAAGTCCAATTCTTCCATCTCCAACTGATCAACCTGGTCAAAGTCTTCATAGATCATATCTTGATCTGGTTCATTCTCAGCAACAAAAGAATGCAAAACACATTCCATTATGTTGTCAGAACGACCAGATGTCTGAGAAACTGATGGAACAATACTCTGTTGATTAGAATAATTAAGCTTTGAGCCAGAGCTGGCAGCTCCGATGAAAGCAGAATGAGTGGGAGCAGCAGCAGTTTTCACACCATAACTATGACCAATTCTGACATCAAGTTCAAGTGACCGAAGTTTGTTATACAGGTCATCAAAGCTCATTGATTCAAGTCCACCTCTTGTTTTTAATGCCAAGGCAACTTGTGACCACGAAGAGGGAAGTGCTCTTAGAAACTTCAGGTTGATGTCATCATTGTCTGGCCTTGCCTGCACTTGATTCAACTGGCTCAGAATCTTCTGAAACCTGTCATATCCTTTGTGTAGGCCTTCTTCTTCTGTCACAGAGAATTCTGTAAACTGCTGTTTGAGCATGGTCTTCCTCATCTTCTTTGATTCTTCATTCCCACCAAACCTGGCCTTAACTGCCATCCAAATATCCCTTGCATCATCATAATGATGAAAATCAGGCATATGATCTTCAGGTAGAGCCTGAAGCAACAAGGTTCTCACCTTATTCTCCCTTTGTACAGCAACATGCTCATCAAGAGAGACAGGAGGATGAACAATTGTATTTCCTTTCGCATCTTTTCCCAACCTCTTTGGACTGTTCCCTTGCTGAACAATCCTCCAAAGATTATGATCAGCATTCTGTATCCAGTACTCCATCTTCATAGCCCATATCTCATATTTGTCCTTCTCCAGATAAGGAAATTTTGCATTGTTGGCAGAGATAGAGGCTGTTTGGAACTGTTGAAACTGTTGTGACTGGACATTGTTAGGGTACTGCTGACCAGTTTGGTTGGTCTGAGTAGGTTGAGTCTGTTGAAAGTGAACAGCAGGTTGTGAGAAGATAGATTGATTTGGTTGTGAGAAAGCAGGTTGTGAGAAAGCAGTTTGAGTGAATGTAGGCATTGGTTGTGTGGGTTCAGGTATGAAAGATTCCGAGGTATCATCTTGAGTGAATGAAGGTGAAGCAGATGGATTAGGGTTAGGATAAGTGAATGTTGACTGAGTAGGTATAGAAGGCATGGGTTCTGACATAGTTAATCGGTTAGAGAAACAAAGTTTTGTTGTGGTAACGAGTGATTCTTCTTTATCAGAGGCTCTCTCCAGGCTCTGATACCACTTGTTAGGATCTAGAACTAGATAGATCTTCTAGCCTTTGTGGTTGTATAGTACTTATGTAATCACAAGTATATACGTGAGAGACTCTAACAATTGTTTAGGCGGAAACTAAACGATGCAGTATAAAGAAGAATAATTATAAACAATGATCCTCTATGGATCTCTCTATTGATAATAAACTGTTTTTGTAATTCGTAATCGGTGCCAAACCCTAATGCTAAAGGTTTCTTTTATAGAGAAGAAACCCTAAATTGCTAAACAAGATACCTAAAAACGCGTAAGAGATATACATCAATCTCTTCCTAATATATCTCATTCCTATATTAATGAGATAATTCTAGAATATAACTATAATTCCTTAATTACAGTAATCACGTCTATAAATAAGATCAGCAGATTCTATATCTGTCAGCAGAAATGAGAACATGACCAGCAGGAACATAATCAGCAGGAACGGTTGCCATCAGCAGAAACGAATATCTCTAACAGCAGAAACGACACTTAGTCGTTTTCAATAATTCCCAACAAATAGAATTACACGTTGTCTCCTATGGAATTGATAGCGTTGATTGACCTCTTCTGCTCTTTTTGTCCTTTGAAAATTGACTTTTATGAGTTAGGTATTGAGAATATGATTTAACACACCTAAAACTCATTTTTGAGTTTTGTATTTATAGGGACCGGAGTCGGTTCGATACGACATATCCAAAGACTTGGATACGGCGTATCGCGGGTTTCTTGGAGTAGGGACCACGTTTGATATCTTCCAGAATCTTCACATTCTATAACTTGAATACGGTGTATTTAATCTTGTTCCTTTATGGTCTTCAGTGAAGTGTAGGCACATATACGCCGTATCTTCTTTGATGGATACGGCGTATTGAGTTGTCAGAATCAGTAATCTTCATTTTTCTTCGTTTAAGTTCTAGAATGCGTGCCTTTTTGCTAACTTTTACTAAGTACTCCATTATTACTGCAATTATCATATATAAACGATTAAGTAACAATTCTTTGCAATATTTATACAAAATGGGTTAATTACATGGGATAAATGATGTTATAAAATAGATGTTATTTGATGTCATCAACAAACTTAAGACTTCAATGATGGAAGCACCAGTTATAGGATTGCCTGATTTTTCTAAAGAGTTTATAGTGGAAACAAATGCTTCAAGAACTGGTATTAGGGTTATTCAATGTCAAAATGGTCATCCTTTAGCTTATCTCAGTAAGACTATGTAAAATAGTAGAATATCTTAAACACACACTAATAGATGTCTAGAAGGAAGGTTTTAGAGAGAGAGAGAGAGAGAGAGAGAGAAGTGGAAGGTTTCTAGTGAGATAAAGAAGGAAACATGTGAATTATGATAAAAACCAACACCCTCTCCATGTGTGGGGAGGGTATTTATACAACATAGTAGCCGATCACCCTTGGATAGTCCATGGGTTGACCCGGTTAGCTTACTAAGCTTCTAAATATTATGCTACGAGCTATCTAATGATATATTAACAGTGATCGATACTTTTTGTATTTCTAACAATCTCCCCCAAAGGGAGGTCACTCAAATTTACAAAAGCTTAAACCTAGCATACTATGCATGTCTTTAGTCTTATATTCGTAGTCTTTAAACTTCAAGCTTTAACTTGTGATATATTGTAGTGATCTTTGACTTTAGGCTTGAGCTTGTTCCTTACAGCTTGACTTGCATGTGATCTTGAGCTTCTTGGGATCATCAGCCAAACATAATCTCTTATCATCTTGTGATCTTTTTGCCATCTTTTAAACTTGTGACCTTCAGACCGACCTGCTCATACTATATTTGATCTTTAACTTGAAAGCTTGAATAAAACATCTTTCTTGAAGTCATTTAACTTTAACACTTCGTCACTTCAAGGAAGATGTGCGATATTAGTGTAGCGGAAATTTCTTGAAATTCTTTAACATTAATACTTCGTCACTTCAAGAAAGACGCATGGTATCAGAGTAGCGAAAGTCTTGAAATATGTATTGAGCTTTCATAATGTCTGTATATTTGTCGGTCGAGTATGAGCATGTGGCTATGAATCTCTGAGTATGTTGGAACCAGGTACCTCCATGTCCATCTTTATATGAATCTGCAATAAAACAGTTAGCAATAAAGTTAGGGGACGAATATAGCTTTGTCATTCGCCCGTGTTTGGTTGGATTAACCTTTAAATCCATGAGGATCGACATATGATATGGTACATATAATTTATGAAGAATCTCCTTGACAGGATTTCTAGCTTGTAGTATTGAATCTTTCTAACACATATGTATTAGATTTATCATACTCAGCTTGTTCTCATTACCAGAACGTCTCAAAGTAGACAGCACGATAAGAATGAACCAGTGAGTTACTGTCTTACCGATTGAATAAAAATTGATTTGAGAAAATCAATCAACGTGTCACTTGCTAAAGTGATTTTGCGACACATCGAGAGTTTTAAGCATTTCAAAATTCATTAACCGTCAATTCATAGTCTGGACCGAATCGATATACAGTGTCACGAGTTTGATCCATATAGGATCTCATAAGTCACCTACCGCAGAGCTTGTTTGATGTTGGCTTTGGAAGGATTTCCATCGTCATTGTGAATACTTAAGCATCACTCTGATGTTTCGGTAATTTCACAAGGATAATGCGTAGGGTTCCTAGGATATTAGATGTTTTCACAGTGTGTGAGAAACAAGTTTATATTGAATTAGTGTCCTAGAGAGATTTATGGATAATCTCTTTATTGGCTCTAGACTCAATAGTGCATATTTATTTTTAGTAATCAGAGGCTGGAGCTGATTGCCACCTTTTTAATACCAACTAACTCGGAGTGAGAAAGTTAATAGAAATGTGTGTAATCTTTGTGAGAAATGAAACAAGAGTCTTTTGAGAGACCTTGAATGGCTGGGGAGGGTTGTGCCTCGCATCACTAGGTCTATGATGACTATCTTCAATACCAGACAACGACTTAGTGTTTCTGATAGCATATGTATTAACCCGGTTCATGCCTAAGTGTAAGGAGGGCTTCTTTCTTTTCACCCTTTATGATGCGGATCGTTAACGGCCGAACAACATACAAATTAAAAGAACAATTAGATCGATAATTCCAGTAGGGAACTCGATTAAAGCACAAGCATTTATTATTAAAACTGAAAAGATATCCCAATACATAGAAAAGACCCAATATTTATAGGAAAAACTAAAATCAATATAAATAAAGATTGATTTGACTTTCCTTTTCTTAAATTTATAATTGATTAGAAATTAAATACTTTCCTAATCAAAGTTTATTGTCAAACAGGAATACTTAAATAAAAAAAAGAAAGTCAATATTTTGACTTTGACTAAAAGTCAAAGTCAATGCATCTGTATCCTCCCCCGCTTAAGAAAAACTCATCCTCGAGTTTGCCTCACTCGTCCCTTGTATTTGTAGCATCCAAACTTGTATCCCCTACATCAAATTCCCTTTCTTTATAACGACTCGACCTCGAACCTTGATCGTCTTAAAACCAAACTTATCGACCATGGGTGCAACTTTTAAATACAATTCTTGATATGTTTTACGAATCAAAAATTTAAACGAACATTGGCTAACCTTGATAATAATATTTTTTTCCAAATAACCTCAACTCATGTGATTTTGTATTGATGTCTTCCTCAACATCAACATTTAAAGTAGTTTGGATCATTGAAGAACAAATATCATTAGCCACAACTACATCGTCTTCTAGGTTGTCTTCTTCCTCACCAATTCCTCCTTTCCTAACAAATCCTTCCTCCTCCTCAATAACATCTTCAATATCGGTATCATAACCGACATCGATTCTTCTTCATCATTATTGGTGTCGTAAACAGGACATGATTCCTCTTCCACTAACACGATAGGTTCTTCTTGAAAACTTGAATATTTATTAACAAAAGGATACTCATCTTCCTCATCCCCTATAACCCAGATAATAGGTTCTGATTAGATTTCCTTTGTCAACAAAGGGTTATCATAGTGGTCATCACGAAACCTAGGGTTTCCTCTGCCAAAAGGATTGACGTTCTCTGACCTATCGTCCTAGACGTTAGACTCAGTTTTTGCCTCTTCTGCCAACGAGTCCTGCTGTAACTACGGGAACTCGAGTTCTTAAATCCGTTTCTTGAGGCTTGCGATCTTCACTTCACGTAGATCTGGTTCATTGCCTCATCTGGCGAATATACAAATTAGATGTTATCCACGATTCCGTTCGACCATTACTACCATAGCTCTTGATACTGAATGATACGGATCATTAACGACCGAACAACATACGAATTAAAAGAACAATTGGATTGATAATTCCAGTGGGGAACTCGATTAAAGAAAAAACATTTATTATCAAAACTCAAAAGATATCCCAATACAAAGAAAAGACCCACTATTTATAGGAAAACTAGAATCAATCTAAATTTATAATTGATTAGAAATTGAATACTTTCCTAATCAAAGTTTATTGTCAAACAGGAATATTTAAATAAAAAAAGAAAGTAAATATTTTAACTTTGACTAAAAGTCAAAGTCAATGCATCTGCATCACTTTATCTTAACTTTTTTCTTTTTTATTCTTCAACCCCTTCAATGCTTACCAAGACTTCATCACTAACACCTTGTTGGTTTTGTTCCAGTGTTAGCTCTGTCTTAGTCTGTATTTTTCCTTTTTCTCACTTTTTTCTCCTTTTTATCATACCTATGGACTTCTATTCTATCTAATGGCATATCCCTGGGTAGATCCCTTCGATTCTGGCTAGATCATGGGAACGAACACCTATACCTAACCACCTTATAACTCCAATTAATTAAAAACATGGTCGGTCTTTTGGTATTGTTCTCAACCTTAAAACCATTTGAAAACATCGATCAAGGTACTTTGTGATATAAATCAAAAAATTTAGTACCTCGACGGTTTTACTTTTCAGAAATGCTCCCCCTCAACTTATGCATCGATAATCGAAATGGTTTAGTATGGTGAGGAAGGAGTTCACACTTGAGCCTTAATGATCACATTTTTATAAGTTATATATATATTTAAATCATTTTCTCCCCTTATAAAAATGTCAAATCTCTGGATATTTTAGATATCAATTGATTCAAATATGTATGAAAATTATTTGGGGAGAGAAACATTCTGATTATATATAATAAGCCTTATTAGGAACTTTTTAATGCTCTCCCTTAATTTCTGAGGGTACTATATGGTGTTTGAGTACGTTAATTTAATTTTTTTTGAACTTACTTAGAAATTCTTGAAAATTCATACTCAAACACCATATATACCTATTTTTAGTCTTACATTAGTTTTTTACATATTCACAAGTTTTATAAATACGAGAGAATGACCTTTACAAAGTAGAACAAGATATGACAAAGTCATATTGTCCGTTGAAGCAGGCGACGGTCTTCCTCGTATTCTATACCACCAATGAACTTTTCTAAGCTCCTTATGATTCTTCTATCCAGCAGCTTTTGATTGATGGCTTTGATCATGATGCAGGTCCTTTACTGATCCAATCTGGTCCATTGCCTCCTCCTTACGGTTTTGTTATACCCCAGGTGTAACTCGTGAAGCATTTGACTCAGAGTGTCACGTACTGAAATGAGAGTGTCGTCACTGAACTTGTAAAGCTCATCAGCACGCATGAATATCTTTCGTTTCAGATTGTCTATATAGATCACACCTCGAGGGTTTAAAAGAGTGGTGTAAGCTGGTCTGTGGGACATATTCACATCTTGAGTTCTTGGCTTGGTGAGGTTGAGCTTCTTTTGGTAACTTTCTACCCCAGTTGAAGGACTTCAACCCTTGCCTGATTAACAGTCCTTCTTGCAAACATACATAAGCTCACTACCAAATGAACTACGACATTCCCACCGAGGTTGTTAAGTTTGTTTTGAACAATGAGAAGTAGCATGTCTTCAATGTCGTTTAGATGCAGTCTCTTAAAATCACCTTCCTTGAAAGTGTATAGTTGTTGGTCTGCTCTTTTAGCAACAATTTCCTCCAAGTGACTGTACGCGTACCACTCGTTCACCTTGACACTGATAAAGCTCATAATCCTCTTGGTCGAATAAACATCGTGCGTGGACACCATTTTGGATGTATAACCATAGAAATTTTAACGTTTGGTTTGCCAGTGAGAAATTCCTAAAAGAGCAAATCTATCATAAACAACCTTTACCGAACTTCATAGGTTAGGAACCATATCTTCAATGCCCTTTAACTCATACGTTACAACTTTAGACTTTTTCGTAGAGGCTGTGTATTTCTTGTCATTGCTTCATCCTCTTAAGTATTCCAAGTTATTGTTAAAGAAGAAGTCGGCTGGGATAATTTGACGACCTTGAGACGACATTTACACATGTAGAGGTTTGGTAAGATCATATGTTGGATCCCTTACTAAATAGATCTTGAACCTTTAGCTTGCAAAAGGGTTTGTTACTTTAGATAAATCTAAAGCAATAATAATGAAACACTGATTGAACACTATTAATTATGCGGAAACTAATCAACAATGCTAAGAAGAACAGTATTAAGTAAATACAAGAGATCTTCTATCAAACTCACACTTTATATTGTAACTTGAATCGTACTAGGTTACAAGCTATGATTGCTAATTGATCTCTATTGATCTATATCTATTAACTATGCCTAGGGTTCCTTTTATATACCAAGGAAACACTAATAGGCTTATAAAACGCGTGAGGAGATAATGCATATCTATTCCTAATTTAACTCATGCATATCTCCTAACAACACTAACTATTATATACTAGCAGCACTAACTTACTACTAACAACACTAACCATACTTGCAGTACTAACAAAGTACTGGCAGTACTAACTATACACTAATAGTACTAAACACTTAGTCTATTTTCTTTAATCTTTCTCAGCAGCACTAAATCTTCACTAGCAGCACTAATGTTAAACCAGCAGCAATAAGTTGTAAAGACTTCTAAAACCCAACAATCCTCCCCTAAACATGATGTTTACTTGTCAACCTTCATGTTTCCTCATCTTGAGCTTCTTGAACACCAGGAGGATGTATCCAAACACTTTTACAAACACCCCTTTAATACTTTCAACTTTGATTTACAGCTTTCAGTCTTTTCAGCAAACAACAGCTAAAAATACCAACTAAGTTGGCTATGTAGTTTTTGGCAAACTACCAGCCATAAACGGATTTGATATTTCTTTACCAGTAGCCGTTTGCTCTGGAATAGCCAATGCTTCATTGCTATAACATGGTGCACTGATAACCATATAGTTTTTAGTAAACTACCAACTATCAACGGATTTGAGATGTCTTTACCAAGAGTCGTTTGCTTTGGACTAGCCAACTCTTTACTGTGAAGCATGGTGAGTTGAGAACCATATAGTTTTTAGCAAACTATCAGCTGTAAACGGATTTGAGAAGTCTTTACCAAAAGCCGTTTGCTTCTGGACTAGCCAGTTCTTGATGTCTGTTAGACATGGTGAACTGATGACCATTTGTTGTGTGGTCAGAAAACCAACACTCAAAGATCCTTCTCACTCCCATCTTGGCCTTCAAACTCATCAATTTGTTTTTGAATAAATCTGAGCAGGTCAAAAACAGCTTCACCTTCAGATTCAGCAGTCAATCTCAACTCCATCATCCTCTCAAGAGTTTCCCTTATAAGTGGATACCTTCTTTCTGCAAGCATGTGAATTTCAGTACCATCTTCTAATGCCAAGATATGTACTCCACAGTTTTCATAGAAAGTCCAACTCTTAATAATCCATTTCTCTTGATTCTTCCAAATATCATCATCTGCAGTTTCTTCAAACATAATCCTTAAGTCTCCCCAGAGAACTAAATCAATTCCTTCAGGAGTTGTTGTTGAAAATCTCTGCATCACTAGACTATGTAGCTCAATGAAGTCCAATCTATCAAATCTTGAAACCATTTTCAGAGAAAAGTTCTTTGATATATCTTGAACTTCCATTAGCTCTAAACACTCTGTAATAGTCATGAGGTACTCCATATCTATCAGTATGATAAAATGCAGATTCCCAGTTAACAATTGGATACCTCGTGCCCAAAACTTCATAATCAATCTCTTCTTCTTCATCAGGAACTATCTTTAGAGAAGCTCTTAGTTGTTCCTCTTCTTCAAGATCAGAATTAGTCTTTTGCCTTTTAGACTTCTTTGTAGCTTTCATCTTCAGTCTCCTACCTGATCTTTTCCTGATGTTCTCTTCACGTCCTTCCTACTTAACTTCAACCTTAGTGCTTTTAGGTTCTTCAAGAACCTCTTCCTCATCCATACCAGCTGCTTTCTTATTCATCTTATCAATCATCTTTTCATCTCTCTCAGACCCAATAGGCACAAAATCTGCATCTCTTTCTTGTTCCTTGATGTATAGGGCCTGAATCTCTTCAAATGTCTTTTTGTTCAACTGATTATGTCTATATTTACCTGTATGTTTAAGATAGGTCATCATTAGACTCCTCAGTTGTGTTCTTGTTGGAGGTTTGTTTCTAACAGCAGCAACTCTTTCTTCAGCAAGTAACTTCTTCCTCCTTTCAAAAAATTCTGCTAATAGCTTTGACCTTTCTTCTATTGTGTACATCTCTCTCTCTTCCATTTGTAGTCTAGCAGCTAACTCTTCACTAGCATCCATCTTAGCTTGAACTTCATCATATAAACTTGCAATGTAGTCCACAGATGCTTGATCCTGTCTCTGTCTTTCCTCTCTTTCCCTTTCCATCTCTGCTAGCTCCTTTTCATGTACCAGTCTTGCTATTTCAGCATCTTTAGCAATCTGAGCTGCATCCAGATCACTTCTCTTGACTTTCTTTACTGGTGACTCCTTCAAGACCCCTTTACCTTTGTCTTTAGGATCTATTGTTGGAAGTGGCTTCAATGTGAGAATAGATCTTGCAGGTCTTGAAGAATCATCAACATCTTTAATTGACACTCCTTTTTCCTTAGCTTTTTCTTTCTTCATCTTAATCAATGTTTGAGCCATGGTGATATCTTCATCATCAAATATACTTGTTGTTGTAGGAGGAGTTCTAGGCTCAACAGCACTATCTTCTTGCCTAGCAGCATCAATATCTGGTCTAGCAGTACTAACTTCTGGTCTAGCAGTACTAACTAGTTCTTCAGCATTTCCTCCTTTATCACCACTGCTCTTGTCTTCAACAACTTCTGTATCATCAGTCAACTTAACCTCCTTAGTTTCACCACTTTGCCTCCCCTCATCCACAGCTTCCTCCAGTTTTCCATGTATACATACCATGATCTGCATCTTGATCATCAAAGACAGTACTGTCATCCAAAGTTGATTCAGGTTTGGACTTTTTCCTCCCCTGTTTGGATACAGACTCCTTCTTTCCAAATCTCTTCTTCATGGATAATCTTTTCACACTCTTTAACCATGCCCTGTGGTGTGAGATGCTTGGCTTGTACTTCTTTTCTAACTTCTTGATTCTAGATTTCAATGCACTGATCTCTGCAGCTTGTGCATCCTTAATAGATTCCAAGGCAAGAACCCTGTTGGACAAGTTAGTACATAAAACAGATAATTCCTGTAGGTTTAGGGCACCCTCAGCTCTGTCAGATGTGTGACCACCTGAAAGAGGACTATCATGAGGTGTTTGAACCTGATCCCCTTCATTCCCATTAGTTCCCTCTAAAGAGTCTCTAGAGTCTTGGGTAGTGGCATGGCTAGATGATGTTTTAGGGGGTTGGTCTCCTGTACTAGGTTGAGTAGGAGAGGGTGTGGGTTAAGGTTCAGTGGGTTCTCCTGAACCTTCACCCTCTGCTGCATGTGTCAACATGTTGGGAAATAGAGGTGTTATTTTTCCTGAAAATTTTAGTCCTTTCCTAGACATATTTGTGAAAACTTTCAGATTGTGAGCTGGTGTAGGATAAACATCATTAAAAGGCTCACCAAGCTCAATTTGATTATTTAGAAACACCATTAAAAACCTTGGATACATAAGAAATTTCTTTTTAGTATTATCCAAGTTCCTCAACATACCATCAAAAATAAGTTTAGAAAAGTTAAACTTTTGATTAGTGGCCAGACATATAACAGCTGAAGCAATATTTGTGGAAAACTCATTCCAGCTGGTAGATTTTGAGCTTAAACAATGTAAAATGGTATGTATCAGAAACTTCCATTGAGGAGAAAAGAGAGCTTTTTGAAAAGTTAGTTTATTAAAATCACCCTCATAACCCATCAATGCAAGGTTTTGAAAAATAGCTTCATTTGTTAGGCAAGCAGTACCATCAGCATCATTAAAAAGAAGAGAACTTCTTATTGATGCCTCTGTTACTACTACTGCCTTGCTATCAATAATAGCATTAATCTGCTTCACATCATTGACTGTTTGGGAACTGGCAGTGTTCCAAAACTGTTCAATGTAGGAAGTATAGATAGGTGGACTTACAGTGAGAGCATGATGAATCGAACTGGAAGCAAGAAAGTCCACTATCTCATGAAAATCGAAGTTTCCCTCTGTCTTCTCTAAGCACGCGACCATGTTATGTTGATCGACAAACTCCAAATTCGCCATAGAAACTTGTAATAGATGGATTAAGATGTGGGATATGATCGATTAGGAGAGTATGAGTGATTGGTAAACGAAATTGAGATTTTATAGAGATTTGCTTTAGGGTTTGATAAGACCGACTGAATAAACTTGAATCCTTATATGAGAAAAAGAGTGTTATATAAGGAAGGATCAAGAATTTTCAATCTATAGACCCCTATAAGCAACTTGTTGGCGGAAATATCTCAACGGTTATCTTTAATTAAGGAAAATATGTTCTGCTCTCTAACAGTAGTAACGGTAAAAAACAACACAAACTTTTAGTACTGTTATATGCTAGCATCACTAACTTACTACTAACAACACTAACCATACTAGTAGTACTAACAATGTACTAGCAGTACTAAAGACTTAGTCTATTTTCTTCAATCTTTCTCAGCAGCACTAAATCTTTACTAGCAGCACCAATGTTAAACCAGTGGCAGTAAGTTGTAAAGACTTCTAAAACCCAACATCATAGGGAAAACGGTGACCCTCAGGATTGTTCCAGTCAAGTTGTTCAGACAAAGCATGATAGCATTCTTCCATAGTATAGTCTAACTCCACATAACTTTTTCACATTCCTTTCAGCAGATTGTAAGCCGGTCCTACAATAATTTCTTTTGTAAGATTGTCGATCTTGAGACGGTTCATTGCAAAGGCAGAGAAGTCAATTGCAGTGTGCATCAGCTCATCAAAGGTTAGAGGAGATTTCGTAGCTTTGGCCATATCATTAAGCGAACTTTGTTTTGGCCCGTCAGCAACCAATTTACCTTCGTTCCATTCAGGATCAAGAGAACTGTCACTACTGGACTTCTTGTACCAGTCATTCTTAGAAACAGCCTCATCGTTGGGTTGTTCATTTGTTTTACCCAAGTATTCTCCTTGATCCATTGGTATATCAGTATTGTCAAGCTCGGTATCATCATGTTCAGCATTGTCAGAGTCTTGCACAAAGATCTATTCAACAACTTGATCTTTTGCAGACTTTACAGATTTAGAAGACTTTGAAGAGGTGGCTGGAGATTTTCCTTTAGAAGAGTCCTTTGTAGCAGACGTCTTCTTTGAGGTTTCAATTCTTTTGCTTGTCCTTTGTCTTTTTAACCCTCGGTCTGATCCAGCGGAAGGGCCTTCATCTTTATCAATATCATCTGGTTTCCTTTTCTTTACTTTTTTAGTAACACCTTTGTCCATAGCTTCTTCATCCTCAAGGATTAACTCTATGAGAGCATGCTATAGAGCTCTATGCTTAGGACTTATGTTAAATGACTTAGATTTAGTCATTGTCTCAAATAAGGTAGTTTTCTGATCTAATTCTTCATGTGCAGTAGTATCAGATGAGGTGATAATTTCTTTAGGCACTTGTTGCTTTCTGGCATGCTCCATCTTGATTTTTCAGATGTCTTTAGTATTTTTCTTATTGCTTTGCTAAGGTAGATATTGCTGAGTGAGCCTCTCCATAATCTCTGCAGGAATTGAGAATTCCTTAATGACATCAGTATCGTGTTTCTTGAGCACCTTATAAAGAGCATCATACACACTTGTTCCAAGGTACTCTTTGACAGCATTTGGGACTTCAGATTTGATTGTTGAAAGGAGTGCTGAAGAGTGATCAACATTCTTGAGCCCTTTTACATCCTTTTCCAAATTAGTAGTTCTCTTATAGAGAGCAATAAGGGTTTTAGAGTCAGGAACAACAGTGGTTGAGGTTGTAGCTTTAGTTTTTATTGGTGTTGGGATTGGTGTTAATTGTTATAAAGAAGGAAAGAGTGATGAAAGAAGAGAAGAAATAGTTGTTGCTGAAGCAGTTGTGACTGCTTCAGATGGATTAAGAACAATGTGTTCAGGGATTACAGACACAGGGATGGTGAGAAGAGGTGAGGTCCATAGAACTTTCTGTTGAACATTAATATCCATCATAGATATAACTTCAGTGTCAGCCAGGGGAATGTTATCAAAGTTGAGAAATTTAGCAGCATAGTCGGATGAGATAGAAGAATTTGGTAGTGGAACTTTAGTCTTTTGTGTTGCCTGAGCATCATCCTTGACTTGATTACCTGCACCCTCTTGATTAACATTTATGATCTCAACATGTTCATGACTAGTATCAGTCATCTCTTCATCATCTTTCCCTTCACCTTTATGCTTTGAGTCTCTCAACTCCACATTTACGTCACTATACATCTCTTCATTAATTCGTTCAAACTCTTCATCATCTAAATTTTCATCATTAGTAGGTACATAATATTTAGGAGTATGTACGTACTCTTCATCTTGTGTTTCATCTTCACCATCACTTGTTCTCGGATTATTAGTTTCGGTCTGTTCATCATCACTGTGCAAATCATCATCAGTTTGGTGAATGTCATCATCAATTTCTAGAGCATCTTCTTCATCATCTTGCTAAAAATCAGCGTCTTCATCTCCACTGTCACCCTAAGATTCATACTTGCTTTCTGAAGATTCAGCTTTTGACACATCGGGAACCCCTGGTTTTAAACCAATTCCTTTATGTGTGTCAACAGACTTGCCTTTAAGCTCATCAGGAATCTCTGATTGTAAATCAGCTCCATCACCTGAGCCACCTGCTTGATGGATAGTTGTTTCCTGTCGGTTTCTCTTAAGAGCTTTCTTTATCTGAGCCTTCTCAATGAAGGCAGCTTCAGATAGCAAATCAATTCCTTTGCTTTTATCAGTTGTTGTTGGTGCCTTCTTCTTTGACACAGACACACTAGGAGTTTCTCAGATTTATACACGAGTAGAGTATTTTCTAGAAGGCTTCTTGGAAGGTACAACTTTCTTAGCAGGTTCAGGTTCTTCTTCCTCTACTGTAACAAGAGTTCTCTTCTTTTAAGGAGAAGTAGGTTTCTTAAATTTCCTTGCTCTCTTAGGAGATGCTGCACCAGTGGCAAAAGCAAGATAAGTTTTATAGGCAGTAGAGTCTCACATCTGATGATTAGTCATCCTTTTAGGATGTAGTGCTCCATACACTTGATAGTCATCAGCTTTGGAGACAAATCTTATGGGACCCAAAATGTTGATCCTCTGAAGTATGCATAAACATTTTGTTCCTTATAAAAATTGACTTATCTTTGGAAATGAAGTAATGAATGATGGCCTTTATGAATCTGAGATAGTATATTTTCTCTTGCTTCTTATGGTCCCTGTTGGCTATTTGGAATGTGAAGTCTTCCCAAAGAAGTTTGACAAAGTTAACATTCTTCTTATAGAACATCCCCATAGAATTTGAGCTCTTAAAAGTCTCAACTTGTCAAGACCAGTAATTTTCTCAAATAGACACTTGTTGATGATTGCAACAAAGGTTATCCATGGTTGGTACATCTGATCAACAACCACTTCAGTGATAGATTTGATGTCTCCTTTGTGTCCATGTTCTTTGATGATGGAGAAAATTTCTTCATCTGAGGGAAGTGCATCAAATTCTTGATTCGAAAGTTTAAGGCATATCTGGAAGATTTCTCTAAACACTTCCATATCAATTATGTACCTTTTCTTATCAATCTTGAACCGGTAAGCTGTTAAGTCTTTCTTATTGATGGTGAACCAAAACTGATGCAAATAAATCTCTAGAACATCTGCAGTGATGGGGAAAGAAGGATAACAGGTAGTAAGTGCAAGAGCATCCAAAACAACTTGATATGTGGGTTCTTGTTGAGTCTTTGCAGAATTAATTCTCATGTTGCATTTGCCAATCTCGGCTCCTTTCTCAAGTGGTACCAATGCATTGTCAAGAGCAACTTGTTGAGCGGAAGTAGTAGTCATGGTTCTGCTAAGATTTGTCAAATACAATTTATATACAAACATACATATATTTTACTAAGTGACATTTTAGTTCATGAGAATAGATTTTAGATGCAAGTTGTGAATTATAACTAGGGATTAGGTACACCAAATTAGGCGTTAAATTATAGCATAGGAAATTTAACAACAGTTAGAGGGACAACACAGATTGATAACAAGCTAACTATTGGTCTACTATAGGTACTAATGCAACTGGATGGATTACTAAGGAGAAATTACCCTAAATAAATCACTTAGTGAAATTTTAAAGGAGTAAATCACTTAGATTATATTCTCATGTATAATTTGCCTAGAAATCACTCTTAGTGTATAACTCGCCCATTGTATATGTATAATTCGCCAAGTAATATGTATAATTCGCCCAAGCATTTCGTGTATAGTTCGCCTAGTGTTACAAACATGTATAATTCGCCTAGGCACTTGGTATACTTCACCTGCTACAACTGATGTATAATTCACCTAGGCACTTGGTATACTTTGCCTAGTATAAATGAAGTATAATTCGCCCCTTGCTTCTAGTATAATTCGCCCAAGCTATTTTGCATGCATGCTTAGCCATTTGATACCGAGTGTATAATTCGCACATGCTTAATATTTTGCAAACATAATTTTTCAAATTTCAAGCATCAAAATCAATTAACTATGGACCTTAGCATTTACAAACACCACATGACCTCATACAACACAAATTTTCTACAGATATCTCAACCTTTGCAATTTTCGACCCATATGAACTTTTAAAATCCAAGATTATCAAGGTTTGGTGTTTTATCTAGTTTTGGCATACTCAATCACTCACAAAGGATTATTCTAACACTTCTAAGTACAAACCCCACAACTTTTACAAGTTTTTGCCCTATCTCCCTAATTTTCAAACCAAAGAATCAAGAAAAACACATTCATATGATAATCCTATGATAAACTGTTTCAAATGAGTAAACACTATCCCATGAACATCAAAACCCCCCGATCAATTTAACTTAAACAACACTTTTAAATTTGAAGAACCTTAAATCAAGAATTAGGGTTTTCAGTCCAGTTAGTGAGTGGTATGTGCTTAATTACATATATCATTTACCTAATAAAACGGACTTAAAAGACCAAAAACATACCAAAAATATTTTGTATTCGTGTGTTTTCCATTTTTATTGTGCAGGTAACGGATATACGATTAAATGACAAAAACGAAGCCAAAACGACAAAAACGAGCACGGGAATGAAAAAGTTAAATGGGCCAACCCATCTAATGGGCCGGGTCAACTCATTTAAACATTATGAAAACAAACGACCCAAATAAAAGCCTTATAAACCTTTTAAAAACCCAAAACCATTACCCGGCCCAAACAAAAGGCCCAATCCCTAGCCCATAACACCCTTAACAGCTGTTAACCCTTAAACTATTTACACCTTACACCGTTAGTCCCAGTGTCAGTCCAGAAGGACTAACGGTGCAACACACCATAAAAACTCAGGGACCAAAAGTGTTAATTCCCCATACTTTTCACCCCTTTACCTCCATAACCCTTTACATCCGTGGTCCCTCTTACCCTAACCCCATTAACCCTGCACCCCAATTAAACTAACAAAACAAAATCCCTTTCCCGCCAACACTGTTTATCATCCTTGTCCCCACCTTCTTCACCCCACAACAAAAACATCACCATCCCTCTACCCCACTTCATTACATGGGCTCAAACAAACAACAAAAACACGCTGGCAATCCCTCGAAATTCTATTGGTTGATAGACAAAGATTAATCTAGGGCTGTGATTGCAAGACTTGGGGCCAAAGAAAGATGAAGGGCTCAGATTAAAGCTTTTGGTGCTCTCACACAACAAGCATAAGTAGCACACCCTGCACCTTAGTTTTTATATATATAGTTTAGGCTTTCATTGTAATGGAGAGTTTTTTTAGGTTTTAATTTGTATGCTTTATTTTACAGCTTATTGTTTTTTTATTGTCATTTACATTTAAAAGCGTTGTAACTTTCTTCAATTAATGAAATTCAAGTTTTTTAAAAATTCTATAATTTATAATCTGTTTTACTTTTGATTAAAAGCTCTCAAGTTGTTTATGATTCTGTTATGTGTTTAGATAAGCTACAGCTTAATCTATAAGCTTAGAGCTTATTTACTTTGTTACTTAGAAATCTTTACTGTTCCATTCATTTTCTTAAAGTTAAAAGTCATTTGAGATATTTTGGATGATAAGCCTAAAATGGAAGGGCTTATGGGGTGTTTACAGCTTATTTAATAAGCTGAGCTTGTAGATTGAGCTTGAAAAAGCTATTTGATTCCCTATTTAAGCAAGGGATAAGGTACATTTCCCTTTTCACTTTTAAGCTCATTTTCCTTTTTAGCTTATTTCTTGCTTATTTGCTTATTTTTGCTTATTTTATGCTTAGTTATGCTTATAATTTCTTATAAAAGCCTAATATGCTTAGTTGTTTTTGTTTATATTTGTTTAGTTTTAGTTTTCATCATAATCTGTCTAGAATTGGTCTAAACATCTTATTAAGTTTAGCTTATTAAAAGTGCTTATTTGTCCTAAGTCTTTGCTTATATGTCATTATTATACTTAGTCCTTCATTTGTTTTCATTAAAATCAGCTTTTTAGGTTCTGTTTTGGCTTTTTAGTAGGTTTTGAAAATTTAAAGGAGTGTTTGGGATAAGGGGTATTATTTAGTATAAATTGTGTTCAGCCTGTTTTAAGGGGTCAAATAAGATTTCATAAGCTCTCGTTAAGCCTCAATGCAAGTTTTTAATAAGTTAGAATAAGATTTAATAAGTTTAGTAGTTTATTTCATCAAAAATCATGTTTGCTAGTCCAAATATGGTTCTAGACTGCTTATTTTGGGGAATTGTTTGAGTGTGTTTTTTTTGTGTCAAAATGAGTTTTCTAGTGCATCAATTACCAACTGTTTTAAGTTTTAATTCTGAGGTTGCAAAATGCCATTTCATTCAAAAAGCCAAAAGTAGTTAAATCTGTCATTTTCTATTGCTATTTCTAGCTTAATTTTTAAGTCAAGTTTGTTAATTCCAGCTTATTTGTGCTTTCTTAGTATGATTCTTCATCTATTTTTGCTTTTTAAGGACTCAGTTCATCTTTTAATAGCTTATTTTTAGGGCTGCTTAAGCCACTTTAGCCTTTTATAAAATCTTGAAAAAGCCAAAAACATTTACTTAAGTCTGTGATTTTTAAGCACTCCTTTTCTAGCTTTTTATTTGTTAAAATTTCTCAAATTCAGTTTCTATGTGTTCCTTGATTGGTAGTCTAAATCTGTTTTGAGGTTTAAGCTTTTTAGGAGTGCTTAATTTATCTGAAATCTAGCTTTAAAAGTAGTGAAAAAGTCTTTGAACATCCTTTTAAGTCATTTTTAAGTAAAACTGTTTTTAATCTTTTTTGAGTTTTTCAGCTTATTTGTTGTTCTTATTTTGATGTCTCTTATGCTTATTAGGTTTAGGGGTAAGGATGTTATTAGCTTTTTAGGTTTCTTATTGCTTATTTAGTCCACAAAGCCAAACAGTTTGAACCTCTAGTCATTTAGTTTAACTTAACATATTTGTCAACTTTTCTCAGCTTATTTATGGCTTATTTTTAAGCTTTAATAAAAGTCTCTTTATTAATGTTGCTTATTTTTACTTATTTTAGCTTTTCTAAAAAGAAAATTTAAAAAAATGTTTTGCAAAAAGGGAGGCCACAGGGTTCGAACCTGTGACCTCCCATTTAGCATACCAGCACCTCACACACACCACATACAACCAACTGCCCTGGGGTCTTTTTCATTTAAATGTTTACCCTATTTTCCTTTTAACCCCTTTTTAGCCCCTTTTGCCTAACAATTTATTTAAGCTTGTTTCTGGCTTATTTCAATAAGCACTTTTCACCATTTTATTTTTCTTAGATCCATCACTGTTCGATGCACTTTTCTTGATTTTTTTTAGATTTTTATGATTTAGATTAGAATTTTTAATATTTAATTTAGAGTAAAACAACTTTTAATTAAAAAACATATTATTAAAAAGTCAAAAAATTATAATTCTTTTTCTCAAAATTTTCTTTAGTCATCTAGGTCATGTTAAAATTAAATTTGAGTTTGTAGGGTTAAAATTTTAAGTTTTAGTTTTTTAAAGAACGGGATTTGGTCCTGTTCTCGTTTTTCTTCGTTATTTTATTTTAATTGCTTACATTTTTGGTTTATTTTTATTTGTTCTTGCATTTTAGTCATTTAGGATTTATAAAAAGTTAAAAATCATTTTAGGATTAAATTTTGATAAATTTCAGGTTTTAGGTCGCGTATTTTTAGGGTTCCCGTTAACGTTTTTAATTTCGTAATTGCTTTCGTTTTTAGTTTAAATTGCCTTTTAATTGCTTTTTCTCGTAGAATTAGAAAACCCATTCAAAGCGTTGTTATATTCAAACATCGAATATCAAACCGACTCTCGACTTTCCATTGCACGCCTCGTTGGGAGAACGACCCAGGTGATCACTTGCCCAGAATCATTTATATCATACCCGTGAGTTTGTTGACCTTTTTCCTAAAGGGTTGACTAGGTTGACTTGCGGGGATTTTATATTTGATATTTTATTATACTATTTGATATATATTTACCCCTAAAAAGGTGATTATCAGTGCGATTTTGGTTAATTCCTTTTGTTTAGAGGTTGATTAGGATGAAGGAAACAAGTTTGTATAATACCTTTTGGATTGAAAATCACGGAATGATGGTGTTCTAGAGTGGTTCGATTTCAAAGAGAGAAAGAAAATAAATTTAGGTGTGTTTGGTTTGTAAACGTGAAAGAGGGAAAACGGATAGGGGATGTTTGTTATATAAAATCTTTTGATTTTTAACACAAATGCCCCCCTTAAGTTTATACTCCCTTCTATTTTCTTATAATAACATTCCTAAGGCATATACAAGTTTTGTTTTGGCACAAATAGTCCCTAAATGTTTTATTAAACTAAGCTAAGCCTTAAGATTTGCTATCAAGTCCTTAAAGCCATAAACAAATAACATATAAAGCCCACATGAGTTAAATTTAATTAAATCCCCTTTAAATATTAATCCGTTATTGTTTTAAAACCTTTTTATTTTTATCAATTGATGAATTTTGAAGAAGATAATTTGACACATTCTTCCCCTCAAATAATGACTCATTTTCTATTTAAAGAGTTGTAGTCGTTATTTGATGATTCAAATTGTCATAGAAAATGATTTTCAAATAAACCGAAAGATGATTATATTTTATTTTAAAAATCAATACCATAAAAATATGATTACTCTTATTTTGACAAATAAATGCACTGACACGTACATTTATAGTATGAAGAAAGCACGAATTGTGTTGTAAGGTAAGCACAAGCCTTTGCATGGTCATAAAGTAGACTATGCCCGAGAAAATTAATTTCCCGTTGTGAGGTCAAGTTTTCTTTTTGACGAAATACTTACCTTTAAATTGAAGACCGGGTTGCTATCTAAAATAATAGCAAGCCATTGACATGTTTTGAAAACATTTATAACTTCTGCTCGAACTTCATTTACAGCCTCGTATCATTATTAAGTGACATTTCTAAGGCCGTAAATATTATTGATTTTCAGAAGGCATGTCAGAGATACTATATTTTTGTATTTTTTCATTTTTTTAATTTTCTATTTTCTTTTTATAAAGTTTTATATAAAATGAAAAATATTCTTGGGGTTTTATATTTTCTTATATACATATGATACAGAGGATATGTGAAGAGTTTTCCACCATTACTCTTTCTCTTCGTTAGCCAGCTTTTTTAGAGTCTCAAGAGACATGCTACACATACCAAGTTTGTTGATGAGAAAGTCAAGTCGTTCTCGTCCTAAAGCTTTAGTGAAAATGTCTGCTAGCTGATACCCTTTTCTAACAAATTATAGTTCAACCACCCCATTCTCCACTTGCTCCTTGATGAAGTGATATTTGATATCAATATGCTTAGATCGGGAATGTTGGAGGTTGTTGCAGCATAAAGCAATGACACTTTTATTATCACAATACAGTGGTATTTTGTTGAATACAAGGCCATAGTCTGTCAGTTGTGATCGCATCCAAAGTATTTGAGCACAACATCCGGATAGGGAAATGTATTCAGCTTCTGTACTGGATATGGTCGTGCTTTTATGTTTCTTTGACGAACAACTCACTAATATGGCACCTAATAGCTGCATACTTTTAGACGTACTTCTTCTGGTATCTTGGAAACCAGCATGGTCAGCATCTGCAAAAGCTGTTAGAGCAATGCAAGAATCCTTTGAATACCACAGACCCATATTAATGGTTCCTCGTAGGTATCGACAGATTAGCTTAACCGTATGTAAGTGCTTTTCGGTAGGCTTTGGTTGATACCAGGTACACATGCACCCAACAAAAACAAGGTCTGGTCTACTGGATGTGAGATACATAAGGGTGCCTATCATTCCATGATAACTTGTAGGATTAATGGCTTTCCCTTGTGGATCTTCATCCAGTTTGGATTTCTCCACCATTGGAGTATCCACTAGTTCGCAGGTTTCCATACCATATTTTTAAGTGATTCAAGAGCATTTTGTATTGGTTTAAAAAATGCCTCTAGGACTTTGTGAAATTTGCAGTGCAAGAAAGAATGATTGTTTGCCCATCATCGACATCTTAAATTTTGAACACATGATTTTAGAAAATGTTTCACAAAGTTCTGGTTTAATGGAGGCAAATATAATATTATCTACGTAAATCTGTACCAGTAATATGTCTTTGCCTTCCCTCCTGATGAACAATGTTGGATTGACGGTTCCTTTGGTGAACTTCTGGGAGAGTAGAAATGCTGAGAGCAAATCATACCAAGCACATGGAGCTTGTTTAAACCCATAAAGAGCTTTCTTCAGCTTATACACATGATTGGGATTATCTTGATCTACAAACTCATCCGATTGACTGACGTAAACCTCCTCACGTAGTATGCCATTCAAGAACCGGATCTTCACATCCATTTAATAGACGATCATGTTCATATGAGCAACAAATTCTATAAAGATACGGATGGCCTCAAGTCGAGCAACTGGAGCAAAAGATTCCTCAAAGTCTATTCCTTCTTCCTAACGATAACCCCTCTCTACCAAAGGAGCCTTATTTTTCAACACACCTCCCAGTTCGTTTAATTTTACCTTGTATATCCACTTCAAGGTAATGATCATAACACAATTCGGACGAGGTACCAACTCCCAAACTTCAAGATGTTCAAACTCATTGAGTTCTTCTTGCATGGCTTCAATCCAGCTGGATTCAGTCAATGCTTCTTTATAACTCTTTGGTTCAACGGAAGAAAGGAAAGCATCAAAATAATAAAATAAGGCTTCATCTTGTAGTTGTTGTCGAGTGGAGACCGGTTTAGAAGGATCGCTAATAACATTATCAATCGGGTGATCTTTGGTCCATTTATGGATGTGTTCAGGTGGTTGATTTAGTGAGTGCACATTATTTGGAATAATAATTTGAGAAGGGGATTCTTTTGAACTTGGTCCTGGAATTGGTATATCAAAATAGGAATTATTATCCATGAGTGCAACTTTAATATAATGATCTGCTTCTTTAACACTAAGAGGAATAACTTGTGATGATGTTTCTTGAGATGTTTGTGAGGTACTTGTAGTTGAAGAAGGTGTACCGGTTAAAACAACAGGTTATGGAGCAATGATTGTAGGAACTTGAAGATCAACACAGGGTAGAGGATTAATGTACTCGTCAAACATTGGTTGAAACAATGTTTCCCAGTCATCCTTTGTTGGTGGGACATACGGTGATGGAGAAGGAATATTTTGTATGAGTCTTGAACTGATTGTTCCAGGAGTCAAAAATTGAGGCGCGGGTCCTGAACTGAATAGTTCAGAAGCCATTGCTGTCAACTCATCAAAATCATCATGAATGGTTTCATAAATTAAATGGGTCCTTTGTTGTAGATTCGGAATGCTTTCTTTGCAGGAGCGTAACCAATGAAAATTCCTATATCAGCATTAGGTTTTAACTTACCAAGGTCCTTCACTGTCATTAGTGGGATAACAGAGAGCACCAAAGACATAAAGATACGATAAGTCGGGTTTTCTATCATGGAGAAGTTCATACGATGTTTTGTTGTGATGTTTTTGGATTAATGATCGGTTTTGAGTATAGCAAGCTGTTGAGACTGCTTCTGCCCAGAGAAATAACAGAGCCTTTAAAAAGATCAACATGGTGCGAGTAACTTCCACTAAAGTATAGTTTCGTCTTTCGACAACGCCGTTTTGTTATGGAGTGCGAGAAACTGATGTTTGATGTGAGATTCCGACTTCCTTATAAAAAGCTCTCAGTGTTTGATTGACAAATTCTATGCCATTATCAGTCCTGATGTTATGAACGGTTGCGTTCAGACGAACTTGAATCATTTTAAGAAATTTAATCACGAACTCTGGAACTTCATCCTTTGATCGTAGAAATTTTACCCATGTAAACCGAGAGTAATCATCAACGATAACCAGTATATATTTTCTCCCATTGATACTTTAAATCCTTATTGGCCCGCAAAGATCCATATGCAGCAGATAGAGTTTTTCTTGAATAAAGTCCTCGGCTTTGGGTTTGTGGGAGTGTTTCTTGCTTTTACCAAAAGCACAGGCAAAGCACAAGTGATCCTTCTGATACTTTAGTTTTGGAATTCCTCGGACGAGACCTTGTTTGGCAAGAGATGTGATATAATCAAAGTTTACGTGAGAAAATCTTTGATGCCACAACCAAGACTTGGTCTTTGAGGCCATAGACAAGAGACATATAGGAGAGGAGAGCAACAAATTTTCTAGAGATAAAGTGTATAAATTTGATCCTCTTGATCCATTGAGTAGATCAACACCTTATAAGTCACAAATGAAGCAGGTGTGTTTGCGAAAAGCTACTTCGACATCAGAATCACAAAATTGTCCCACGGAGAATAAGTTGTATCCTAACCCTTCCATATAGTAAACCCAAGATATTGTAACATTTCTCATTTGATAGTCTCCATAACCCATTATCTTAGCAATATGATCATTCCTAAATCTGACAGTACCCAAAAATCTACTGATGAAGTTGATGAGTTGAGAGTGATTTCCAGTCATATGCTTAGAGCATCCAGAGTCCAAATACCACAGAACAATTTGGATAACCTGCAATCGATAAGAGAAGAAGATGGAACATTAGAAACAGTGGATCCCCAAGATTGTTTGGGTTCCTTAGTGTTAGAAGTGTTAGATTTTACAATCATAGATTTGCTACTGGAACCTACAGATCTTGTTACTTTTGGTTTCCTACTGTATACCTTAAGTTCTGAGGTTTGTGTGATTACTGGTACGATAGTGGTTTCCTTAATAGGCATTAATTTAGTAAAGGTAATCCTTGTTAGAGAGCACCTATTTCCAACTATAGTAAAGGTCCTTGATATGTGTTTATTCACATATCAATTTTCCTTATTAAAACGTGCTTAAATGACCAAAAATACATGAAAAATGCATTGTATACGTTTGTATTGTGAATTGTGTCTTGCGGGTAACGGATATACAAAAAATGGACAAAAACGATGCAAAAAAGGACAAAACCAAGCACGGGATTAGAAGAGCGTGAGAAAAATGAAGCCGAAGGCGTATTTATTTTTAATGGGCCAACCCGTACCCGTTTCATGGGCCAGGTCAGCCCATTATCAATTGAAAGATTAAAACCAAAGCCTTAATACATATTAAGTCCAAATCTAATTAATCCAAATCTATTCCAAGCCCAAGAGGAAAATTCAAGCCTAATCCCATTACCCATTATCCTGGTCCAAGTGATAACACCCGCCTAATATTACTCTTTACCCATCACTTTCCCATTTACCCTGCAACAATTACACACAGGTTAAACCACTCTCCACTCCACACATACGTATCCTTCTAGAAGGCAACCTGATGTATCAAAGGATTGCAAACTTTCTTTGTTGTTTACCGAAAACCAATAAAACCTTGCAGATCCTAGATATCAAGAGCAACCCGCTCTGATACCAACTGTTAAAGCCTAATTGTAGGCTTCATAGATCGGTTTACCCATCTAGGATATAATAACAATGAATGATATAAAGCACAACGGAATAACAAATAAGAACATCAATGTTATCACAAAGTTTTCTTTATTCATACTAATAAACTATAAACTATTCGACTTTAATCAGTCGACTATGCTATCTAGATAACTAACTATTACACAAACTAATAAGCTAACTATTAGACTCTCATTGGAGAGATCTACCTATGATAAATATAAAACTATTTACCCTACCTCTCTTTATATACTAGAGAGGCTAGGGTTTACAAGAAAACCTAGCTTTGATAAGAAGCTAACTTAATATTGCACATTAAGTCCTTGTTGTTTCATCTTTCTTCTTTTCTTCATATGTGGTTTTGTAATCATCAAATCTCAAATCCCAACACTTCCTAGTAACACCGTTGCTAACCCGAGAGGTGACTTGAAAGCTATAACTACCCAAAGTGGTGTTTCTTATGATGGACCTACGATTCCTACTACTTCTTCTCCTCTTCCAAAGGAAGTGGAACGTGAACCAGAGGTGACAAAGGACAAGGTGCAAACTACAATTTTAGGAAGTACCGCACACATCCAACCTTCGGTTGTCCAAGTTCCAATTCAAGAGCCTGAAGTTGTTCCGAAGCCTAATCCTAAACCTTCGATATCTTATCCTTCAAGGATTAACGACCAAAAGCTCCATGAGAAAGCTAATTATCAAATGTTGAAATCTCTTCAAATCTTTCAAAGATTACATTTTGACCTTAGCTTTGCGGATGCTCTTCTTCACATACCTAAATTCGCCTCTACTTTTAAGAGTCTCCTTAGTAATAAGGAGAAATTATATGTTACCACTGTCTGTTGCTCTAAGCTAGAAGCAGTAGGGGGGGGCCCCAGGGGCAGCCCTTTCCATTCTGTCTTCCCACTCCTTATAGACAGTCTCATTTGTAACAAGGTAAATAGGTCCACTAGACTAAGATATCTTAGTGGTCCTTTTGGCTTTCCTAGGTTTGTGGGTCTTTTGAGTTAAGATGATGATAAAATAGTGATTGGTTCTTCATTAGAGAGTTGAGCAGATGTGGATGTGTGTTGGGGATCAGTGGGTTGTCCTGACCCTTCACCCACTTCTGCTTAATGATACATTTCCTTTCATCCAATCTTAACTAACCTCCCCTTAAACAATACTTCAGAGATTAAGTAATCCAATGCTAGCAATCAGAAAGTTAAACCTGCTAACATCAAAAGCCTTTGTGAGAAGATCTACAACATTGTGGTCTGTGGGAATCCTTGATCACTTGAATTAAATTTTCCTCATAGAATCTCTGAGAAATGGTGGTCTAATCTATATGTGCTTAGTTTTAGAGTGAAAAGACACTAGATTTTTCACAATAAGATTGTACTTTTCTATATCAATGTAAATCTTGGTGTTCATAAAGTTGAACCTATAATCAAGCATTTGATTTTGAATCCATAACACCTGTCCACAACAATTAGCAGCAACAACATACTCTGCTTCAGTTGTTGAGTTGGCAACCACTGTTTGCTTTTTACATTGCCATGAAATCAACATTTTGCCAAAAAATTGACAACCTCCTATTGTGGATTTCATGTCAAGACTAGCTCAAGCATAATCACTATTTGAAAAAGCTTCCAAGTCAAATGGTAAGTCCCTAGGATACCAAAGGCCTAATTTGGGTTGACCTTTCAAGTATCTAAAGATCCTCTTCACAGCATGAAGATGTAAGACTTTATGAGTAACTTGGAACCTTGCACAAGTACAAACAGCAAACATTATGTCAGACCTAGAAGCTGTTAAGTACATCAATGATCCAATCATTGATCTATATAAGTGAACATCCACATCCTCAGCTTCTTCATCCTTGTGTAATGCCTTGTTAGTCTCTATTGGAGTGCTTGCTGTTTTTACTGAAGAGAAGTCAAATTTCTTCAATATATCAGCCACATACTTGTCTTGACTGATGAAGATTCCATCATCTCTTGGCATGACTTGGAACCCTAAGAATAAAGTGAGCCCCCCCATAGAACTCATCTGGAACTTCTTATGCATCAAACTTTCAAATTTTGTACATAAAGACTTCTTAGTAGACCCAAAGTTGATGTCATCTACATACACCTGTACTAACAGGATATCACCTTTGTCCTTCTTGATAAACAAAGTTATCAATGATTTCACTCTTCTAAATCTATTTATTAATAGTAGGTTGACAAGGGTCTCCATACCAGGCTTTAGGAGCTTGATGGAAACCATATAAGGCCTTTTCTACCTTGTAAATCTTGTCAGGGACCTGTGGATCTTCAAAACCATGAGGTTGGCACAAATACACCTCCTTTTCAATAGTAACATATAAAAGGCATCTTCAATCCATTGTTATAATGAAACCCACATAAATTATGCATAGGCCAAAAAATAAACCTGATTGACTTCTGATTTCCTAGCAACAGGAGCAAAAACCTTATCATAATCAATGCCTTCTTCTTGGGTGTAACCTTGTGTAACCAGTTTTTGCCTTGTTTCTAACTACTATCCCTCTCTTATCTTTCTTGTTTCTATAGACCTATTTTGTTTCAATGGCATGCTTGCCTTTGGGTAAATCACAATCTTCCACAACCTTTTTGAAAAACTAAACTCTAGCAAATCATCTTGCATTACTCTATCCAGCTTGGAATCTGTTAAAGCTTTTGTTACTGCTTGGGTTCTATTTTGTTGAGAGAATAACAAGCTAATAAGCTGATTTGATAATCTTTGTGATTTGTTTCCTTGGCTTTTTGATGTAACTAACCATAGCATGTTCTTCAAAATCTGGATCATCCTCCTTTTTTGAGTCAGCTAATTTTATGTCTAATGATCATGGTCTTTAGGATGATCCTTGTGAATTCTGGTTGTGGGAATAGGACTGACATTCATGGTGGTTTCCCCAAGTTGTTAAGGTCAGCCTTGCACCTCATCTTCATCATCATTGCACCGCAAGATACAAGTATTAGTAGACAGCAATTCCTCAAATCAGGCATAAGAGGATCAGTTGGAAGATCATCAGCATTAGTAAAACTTTCCCCAGCAGCACTAACAGATGGACTAATAGTAGAAACTCTGTTAGTGTTGTTAGCATAACCTTGCTTTTGTTGAACAAGCAAATTATCCAATTCAGCTCTAAAATCTTGCACATTCTGGTCACCTTCTTTATTTGAAGCTCCTCCTTCCTTCTCTTGACCATTTCTTTCACCCTCATTTGCTGGTTCTTCATTAGTCTTTTTACCAGCATCATTAGCAACTGCATCCTTTAAGCTCTGTGGACTATCATAAAGTAATGGTAGCAGAATATATTGTTGAGTAGGTACTGTATCAACATTATACTTGATACCTGCATTCTTATTAGTTTGATTCCCTGTAGTAACTGGCTCATAATTCATAGAGTTTGTTAGTAAATCAATATCAAAGAGCCAATCTGGTCCACTCCCTGCAACATTGGGTTTGTTTTCAAGAAAGGTTATGTGCAAGTTTTCCTCTGCCTTCCTAGTTTTAGTGTTAAATACCCTAAAAGCTTTGCTATTTATAGAGTATCCAACAAGATCCACTCATCAGCTCCCATCAATTTTCCTATGGGATCTAGGTATTAAGAATGGTCACAGAGACACCCAAAAGGTCTCATAAAGCTTATACTAGGTGGTCTACCAAGTAATAGTTCATAAGGTGTCTTGTTGTGAGGCTTGGTCACTAGAACCCTATTCTGAACATAACAAGCAGTATTAACTGCTTCAGCCCAAAATGTAGTAGGTAATAATGAATCTGCTAGCATAGTCCTAGCTGCCTCTATTAGTGTCCTATTCTTTCTTTCAGCAACTCCATTTTGTTGTGGAGTTCTGGCAACACTAAACTCCCTCTTAATCCCTTTCATCCCACAGAACTGATTCATGTCATTATTTTTAAACTCAGTTCCATTGTCACATCTGATGATTTTAACCTTATGATTTATTTGGTTTTCTATGCCAGTTATAAAAGTTTTAAGGATCCCACTAGTCTCATCCTTAGTGGCCAAAAAGAAAACCCAACTAAACCTACTATAGTCATCAGTGACAACAAGGCAATATATCTTGTGATTGATACTCCTTACAAATGTTGGCCCAAATAAGTCCATATGCAACATTTGTAAGGGATGGCTGATAGAGCTTACAAGCTTGGTCTTACAAGAGGCTTTGTGTTGCTTTCCCTTCTGACAAGCAACACAAGAATGGTCATTTTCAAAAAGCTTTGAAGGTAAGCCTCTAACAAGGTTTCCCCTCACAAGTTTGTTCATAGTTTTAAAGTTTATATGACCAAGCCTCATATGCCATAAATTAGACTCATCTATTGTAGCCTTTGCAATTAAACAAGTCAAACATCCTGAAGGAACAACATTCTTTAGATCAAAACTGTACATGTTGTTCTGTCTTGGAACTTTAAGCAAGACTTGACGTTCATCAAGTAGCTTAAAGTCAGGAGATAGAACAAGACATACAGTCTCAGTGAAAAGAACATTGTTTTTCTTATCACACATTTGCGAGATAAAGAAAAGATTAAACTTAAGTTCCTTTACAAAGTATACATCTTCAAAGTCTAATTTCCCAGTCATAATTTTACCTTTTCCAGTAATTTTACCTCCTTTATGACTTCCTGCAAATGCAACAAATCCACCATCAATGTCTTGATAATCTGTAAGGTAGGACTTATTCCCAGTCATATGCCTAGAGCATCCACTATAAAAAATCCCTTGATCCTGTAAAGCATATTGTGGATTACTCTGCACTCAAAATAAGAGAATTAGTTTCTCTTGGGGACCCAAGCCATCACTGACTTGAGTCTGCCTTGAGGATCAACATAGTCAAATATTTTAGGCATGTATGATCCACTGTCTTTAGAGATATGGTCAATAACTTTTCCTGTTGGTCTCCAAATCCAGCATGCTAAGGACTTAATAGCAATTTCCCCATTTCCCTCAGCAGCATTAACTACTGATTTTGACCCAGTAGTAGTTACATTGTTAACTCTAGCAGTATTAACTTTTTCATTAAACTTTTAGGTTTTAGCTGTTGATTTTTGGTTAAAAGCCCTTTTTACTGGTGAATGTGTTTTAAAATAAGAATATCTTTTGGGTAATGCATCATTCACTTTTGGTTTAGGGTCAGCAGTATTAACAGGCCTAGCCATACTAATTGATGCTGCTTGTTGGAAATAAGAAAAGTATTGGTCATT